>VDFB02205385.1:20258-33264 GCA_007258455.2 Sequoia sempervirens | reverse complement strand
TTTTCACTTTAATGTTCCATTCACAAGTCAATACCCTCACCTAACAAACATCACAACTTTACCATTCACACCTTCTAAACACCACCCATAGCCAAACCGCCTTAACTTTGCATTGCAAAGTGGTTATTTAAATTGACTATAGCGCTTGAACTTAATTATTGGTCTTTAACTTCAACCCCAATCAATTTGCCTCCATCTTGAGGTGAATTCGGTGTTGCAAGTTATCATCCTCGGCCCAATCAATCCATTCCTAGCTTAAGGTGGATTCGGTGCCATAATCATCCTATCAATCAATCGAAGCTCTAGGGTTACTAAAGGTAATCTCACGTGATCAAGTTTGAGGTCTCTCTCTCACACCTTTCCAATCCGATCTAATCCAATCTAGTCCAATCCAATCAAATCAAATCCAATCCAATTCAAGCCAATCCAATCTAATCCAATCCTTTCCAATCCAATCAAATCAAATCCAATCCAATTCAATCCAATCCTATCTAATCCAATCAAATCCAATCAAATCCAATCAAATCCAATCCAAATCAAATCCAATCTAATCCAATCTAATCAAATCCAATCAAATCCAATCCAATCCAATCCAATCAAATCCAATCCAATCCAATCAAACCTAATTAAATCCAATCCAATCCAATCCAAATTAAACCCAATCTAATCCAATCCAAATCAAATCCAATCCAATCCAATCAAATCCAATCCAATCAAACCCAATTAAATCCAATCCAATCCAATCCAAATTAAACCCAATCTAATCTAATCCAAATCAAATCCAATCCAATCCAATCAAATCAAATCCAATCAAATCCAATCTAATTTAAATCCAATCCAATTGATCGAAGTCCAATAAGATCCAATCCACACTCCATCACAATCAAATCATTTGACAAAGGCATTAACCTACTCATCTAGCATTTGCATGCCCGTTCAGACCCGTGCACAAGCAAAGAAGATGGCCGACCTTCAAGCTCAAAATGCATAATCCAACAATCCTGAAGATCTCAACAACACCTCATCAGATCCCAACAAGGGTACCAACATCTTACATGACCCTCACAATGGTACCTCATCACACTCCAATACTGAAAATCAGAATAACTCGCCACATGGAGAAGAGAGCATGGTTCATCAACCTGAACTCACACTTGAGGAACATTTTATTAATCCTGCCAATGTGCAAATGACCGACCGTTTACTTGCAAAGCATGGAGAAGAAATCTTGGCCCACTTGATTGAGAAGGGTGTTAAACCCCCCTCCAATGTTGACTTGTCCAAATACAAGGGTGCCCCATCTCACGTACTCCAAGGGTCCCAAAATGCGCCCGAAGGTTCATACTTTTCCAATGTTCCTCCAATTGAGGGTTGGCATCAACCTGAATTTGGCAATGCTGTCCTTTATCAGGTTAATTATCCCCCACATGCTTCGACCTCAGCTATAGGGGGATCCCAGGTGCCCGATCCCAATAATCCTTTCGCTTATGGCATGCCACAAAACATTCCGCAACCTCCGCCATTAGCATTAACCGCACCCCCTCCTTTGAACCCACCTACAGTCAATATTGGGGGTACTTCCTTTGCTACATCGCTTCCTCCTCCTGGGACCACCAACACACCACCTCAACAGGTTCCCCACTCTACTATCCCACCTCAAATACCACCACAAGGCGCACCCCAGCTGAACATTCCGAGCGGAACCCAACAACCTCCTTTACAAAGTGTGCCCACACAACCCCCGTCGTCTCATCCGCAACAACCTATACCCAATACTTTGACCTCTTCACAACAACCATCCTACCAATCACAAGGCAATCCCTCTCAACCGCCTACCCAAACCATATCTCCCTTTCTTGCATCCCTTTTGCGTCCAAAGGTCCAACCACAACATAATATCCCACCTCAGTCCATACAACATTCGATGCCGCAACAGCAACCTCCACAACACTACTACCACCATAATCAACAACAATTTTACCAACAACCGTTTTATGCAACCTCCCAACAATCACAACAATATCTTCAATACCAACAGGCCAACATGCAACGTCCCGTCCAAGTCCCTCAGCAACCTACCCCACACCTTCACCAAACAAATTCATATTATGTCCCACAACAACAACAACCCCCATACTCAACAAAACCCCCTACCTTATCATCAAGTCATGACATCATCCAATCATCCAAACCCACATTTTAACAATCCAACCCCCTTTCAACAAGATCCCTCATCTTTCTATCATCCATATCCCCCCAACCCACCACCAGCTAGTTCAGACTTGTTGGAAATCAAGGCTGCCCTTAAGGACCTTCAAGCAGGGGGCACAAAACAATCCTTTAAATTTGAAGATATATGCCCATATCCGTTCGATCCATCCATCTCATTGATCCCATTCCCTAAACACTTCGAGATCCCAAAATTTGACAAGTACAAGGGAGACAAAGACCCTAAGGCCCACTTGCAAGAGTTTTATGCACAATGTCAAGAAGTCATGTATAATGATAACTATCTCTTACGTCTGTTTCCGAGAAGTCTAGCAAGCCACGCTTTAGATTGGTTTATGACTCTTGAAAAGGGGTCTATAAAAACTTTTGCAGAATTATCAGAACAGTTTGTCTCCTACTTCTCCTTCAATTTGCGGAAGGATACTGACACCTTAGATCTCTTGAAAGAGAAGCAACGGGATGGAGAAACCTTTACCAGCTACCTCCAACGGTGGCGTGCATTAGCCAGTCGAATGAAAAATCCTTTGAAAGAAAAAGACATGGTCACTCTTTTTGTGGAAAATTCACATCCCGACATGGCCCACAATTTTAGACTACACTGTGTCACCACTTTCGCTGAGATAGTGGAAAAGGGACCTATCCTTGAACGTGCCCTTATCGCCAAAGGACACATTAAAATACACAGTCATGACAAAGAACGGTCATTCGGAGATAAATCACGATTTTGGAACAAAAACAAAAATGCAGTGAATGATGGAGTGACAGACACCAAACATGTTCAAGTGGCTAATGCATCCCAAGGGCAACAACAGTCTGTATCCAACACCATATCAGTACCGCAGGGGGCACCTCGTCCCCCTCAACAGTCAAACCAAAGAAATCAGGGGAACACCAAACGTCAATATGCCCAATTGGGCGAGCCCTTGAGTGTTGTTTTCAATAAATTGTTACAAATCAATTATCCCATCACATATCCTGTCACCAAACCATTCGATGAGTCCAAACCCAAGCCGGCATGGTTTAAAGACAATGAGTATTGTGACTTTCATAAAATCAAGGGACACTCCTTGAATAAGTGTCAGGGTTTAAAAAATTATGTCCAAGATCTCATTGATCGAGGAGATATCAAGGTTGACCCCAGTCAACCTTCGTCGTCCAATGCTCAACTGCAAATCTATCAAAACGCCTTCCCAAACCATAGCCAAGGTCCTAGCACCTCCACTAGTCATCCCCAAAATAATAGCACCAATAATGTGACTTACAAGAATGTACCCTTCAATTATGAAGGTGTTATTCATTACATCGAGCAGGTGGAACCCCGAGTGTCCATGATCCACGTTAAAGCCAAAGACCCACAATGTGCTGTGACTACGCGACGAGCCCGCATCACCGTCCCTGCAGCATCCACACCCGTCCAACCCGCTCCTGTAAATTCTCAATATAACATTCTTGATCACCTAAGGAAGACCCCCGCTCACATATCCATTTTGGATTTGCTTAGGTCTTCCCCGATACATCAAGAGATCCTCAACAAAGCCTTGCAGGAAACCCATGTCCCAAACGACATCGACCCCACACAATTCCAAGCTTTGGTGGGACACTTGGCTTTGTCTCACCACCTCCATTTCAGCCAAAATGATATGCCCAACATTGGCATCAATCACAACCGCCCCCTACATATCGAAGTCATAATTGCCCGTCATAAAATAAAAAGGGTCTTGGTAGATAATGGCTCTGCCCTTAATCTATGTACTTTGAAGTTCATAAAACAGATAGGGTATTCTCAAGCGGACCTAAGCAACCAGATAATTACAATCAAGGCTTATGACAATGCAGAGAGAAATTCAGAAGGCATCATCAGTCTTCCTATACAAGTGGGACCTGTGCTCCAGTATACTACCTGCCATGTCCTTGATCTGGACTTACCATATAATCTCCTCCTTGGCCGCCCATGGCTCCATGCTATGCAGGCTGTTCCATCCACATACCACCAATGCCTCAAATTCCCGGTTAATGAACAGGAGGTCACCATTTATGCCGACCCCCAACCGTTTGAGTATTGTCAAGCTTTAGAAGCATCTTTCCCCCATTTACATTATTGTCCTGGGGTCGAAATGGGGGCCTCCCACTCGTTATCCTCCAATCCATCATCATCTACTATAACAACGGCTCCATCTTCCACTGATCCTACAGTCACAAAAGTTCAGATCATTGACAAAGGGTGTGGCGAGTATGAAATGCATACTGCTCTTAATGTAGCAACCATGCCACCATCGCCACATGAGTATGGTCAACCTCCCCATGCTACCCCAAAGGAGGACAAGACTGTCACCTTCCGTGGCAAAAATATTCCTACCACCACCTTTGTATCTCCAAGTATCAAAACAGATGCGCCAGAAGAAGACATAAGTCAGTGGGTCTACCGCGAAGAGCCCGAACCAGAAACTCCTCTAAAGAAATATTTTCAGGAAAAATATCCTTGGCCAACAAAGTTTGTGGAAAAACATAACTACCAAGGTAGAGGCCTAGGTAAAGAGGAACAAGGGCGATTGCAACCCATTGATACGTCTCTGCTACCAAAAAATGTGGGCATTGGGTATGACAGAAAGCAAAAGAGTCCCACAACATCATCTAATACTTCCAATAGTATCACTGTGGACGATGGCTCATTGGAAGACATACCCGAGGAGGAATCCATCATACACGCATACGATGATGTCGATCACACTGATTTATCCTCCATGTTCGAATGCCTATCTGTTTGCACCATCAGCCTATCCCTTCGTCACCCTGAACTCATTGACTGGGACCTACAAAACACCACACCTGTCAGTATGACTACGGACACCTACGTCAACCTTATGGGGTTGGGGGAGGATGAACACTCCAGTCGCAAAAATAAAAATCAAAAAAATAAAAAGAGGTCATCTAGTGAAAACCTCCCTGAGGCGCTTCCTGACCTAGAAAAAGTAAAAATAAAGGACACATCTGAAGGCAAAAACCTCGAAGAGGCGCCGGAAGATGGAGATGTTCATCTTCCCCTTATGGGAACTCAGCTATCTGCCAGATCATCTATCCTGATTGAAGAAACGCAAGAAGTTAATTTGGGAACTGCTGAAAATCCGAAGATCACCTATGTAGCCAAATCACTCTCCGAACAAGAATATCCGATCTTTGTGCAGCTACTCCAAGAAGGCATCATCAATTTTGCCTGGTCATATTCACACATGCCAGGTTTAGACCCTGCTTTAGTGGTTCACCACTTAGATATTCGTCCAGATGCCAAACCCGTCAAGCAAAAACTTCGTAAGATGCATCCGCAAGTTGCATTGTTAGTAAAGAAAGAGTTGGAGAAGTTACTCGATGCGGGTTTTATCAGACCTATTGACTACTCTGAATGGATCTCCAACATAGTGCCGGTTGCTAAACCAAATGGTGACATTTGGGTCTGCACGGATTTTAGAGATCTCAACAAAGCCTGCCCAAAAGATGATTTCCCTCTTCCTAATATTGACATGTTGGTTGATTTAACGGCAGGACATGAGATGTTGTCCCTCATGGATGGCTTCTCTGGTTACAACCAGATCCGAATTGCACCAGAAGACCAGCACAAAACTGCCTTCACAACTCCTTGGGGCACCTTCTGCTACAACGTTATGCCCTTCGGTCTCAAAAATGCAGGGGCAACATATCAGAGAGCCATGACGGTTATCTTCCATCACCTCATCCATATCATCATGGAGGATTATGTTGATGACCTATTAGGGAAGTCCAAGACACGAGCAGAACATCCGGCCATTCTGAAGAAGATATTTGAGCGACTAGAGCACTATAGGTTGCGGTTGAATCCAAAAAAGTGTGTCTTTGGTGTCACATCAGGGAAATTGTTGGGTTTCATAGTCTCCCGCAGGGGTATTGAAGTTGATCCTGCCAAAGTAAAGGCTATTCTAGACATGCCGCCTCCACGCAATCTAAAGCAGTTAAGAAGCCTCAAGGGAAAAATGCAGTCCATCCGGCGGTTTATAGCCCAACTTGCAGATAAATGTCAACCTTTTACTCATCTTTTGAAGAAAGATTCAACATTCCGATGGACAACACAGTGTTAAATGGGTTTTGATAAAATCAAGGAATACTTAGCTCATCCCCCAATTTTGATGCCACCTATTCCAGGAAAACCCCTCCTGCTTTATATCTCTGCTACCTCGGTCGCACTGGGGGCATTATTGGCACAGCATGATGAGTCACTCAAAGAAAGAGCAATCTACTACATCAGCAGAACACTAGTTGGCTATGAGCTAAATTATTCTCCTATGGAAAAAGCATGCCTTGCGCTAGTCTTCAGTACACAGAAACTCCGCCATTACATGCTCAGTCACCCAGTCAAATTAATTGCTAAAATTGATCCTCTGAAATATCTGTTGTCTAGGACCACCTTGACTGGCCGCATGGCCAAATGGGTCATGTTGCTAAGCGAATTTGACATTGAGTATGTAGAGCGCAAAGCTATTAAAGGACAGGTTATTGCTGATCAATTGGCTGAAGCACCATTAGTAGATGCCTACCCAATAGACACTGAATTCCCGGATGAAGGAATCTACACAGTAACAGAAGCACCAACTTGGACGCTATACTTCGATGGCTCGTACACTCACAACGGATCTGGGGCAGGAATTCTATTAGTCACCCCTCAAGGTGACTACATCCCAAAATCCTTCAGAATAGCATTTCCCTGCACCAACAATATGGCGGAGTATGAGGCCCTCCTCACCGGCCTTAGAATTGCAAAACAATGGCACATTACACATTTGAAAGTCTTTGGAGATTCCTTGTTGGTTATCAGACGGAGTTGTGGACTTCAAGAAGTATTTCGCCTCCATATAGTTTGACCAAATCCCTCGTGTGCAGAATAAAGCAGCAGATGCCATGGCCACTATTGGCTCTTTGATTGACATGCCCAAAGATCGGATGGAGTATGATTTTCTGGTCGAACAACTGTTAATCCCTGCGTATGATGTCCCTGACACTGACATGGTGTGCGATGTTGTAGGTCCTGCCTCCCCGTGGTACAAAGACATATATACTTACCTCCATTGAGAACGCCGCCACCCCCAGAACACCACTGCCAACCGCGTAAATCAACCCCAGCATCCATCGGTTCATCCGATACATCCCTCGTTGGTGAAACCCGCGCTTTTCATCGTCCGCGGGTATGAGTGGGAATCCACCTCCTGCGATGGGGCGGGCCGAGAAGCCCAAAGCGAGGTGCCTACTTGAGAGAGAGTACATTAGAGGTAGAGTATTTGTGGGGCTCCACTCCAGAAATGGTATGCTTTTAGCCAAAAAGAATCCCTACCGGGCTGGATATTACTGGCCTACAATGGAACGTGATGCTTGCGAATTTGTAAAGAAATGTCTTCCGTGTCAACAGCATGCGGATTTGGTCCACGCTCCAGCACAAGACCTTCAGCCTCTCTTAGCACCATGGCCGTTCTCTCAATGGGGTTTTGACTTGATTGGCAAGATTCACCCACCATCATCCGACGGCCATACATTCATCATCACTGCAACTGAGTACTTCACCAAATGGGTGGAAGCAATGCCACTCTCCCAAATCACTGGTACTCAGATTTCTAAATTCATCCTCTACCATATTCTCTGCAGATATGGTATCCCCTCCACCATCATTTCTGATAACGGAAAGCCATTTAAAAATCAAGCCATGAAGCACCTATGCGATACCTTCCATATCCAACATCGTTGGTCAACGCCTTACTATCCTCAGGGTAATGGTCAGGCGAAGCGACCAACAAAACCCTCATTCGCATTCTCAAAAAGGTGGTCAATAGCACTGGACGAGATTGGCACCTTCACATTCATCCCGCCCTTTGGGCATACCGCACATCCATCCGCACCCCAACAGGCGCCACCCCATACTCATTAGTATATGGAGCCGAAGCCATCTTGCCAATCGAAGTCGAGCTCCCCTCATTGAGAATTTCTTTGAAGAACCTCATCAACGAAGAAGATGCTCGTGTCGCTCGGCTTGCACAGCTAGAGTTACTCGATGAACGTAGAATGCGGGCCTATGATCATCTACAAGTATACCAGAATCGTCTCAAACGTCATTACAATAAAAAGGTCCGCCCCAAGCAATTCCAAGTTGGTGAACTTGTGCTCAAGGAAAATCACCGCACTCAGCAAGATCGTGACAAGAAAGGCAAATTTGAAGCAAACTGGTTAGGGCCATATATCATAACGGCTAAATATGGATCTGGAGCTTACAGGTTGACCACTTTGGAAGGAGACCCCCTCGACGAACCTGTCAATATTCTCCATCTAAAAAGGTTCTACGCTTAAAGTCCGCTTGGTCTACCCTATCCAAAAAAAATAGTCAAGAGAAATAAATTCGTCCTATGGTGAAAACCACCCCTTGGTGGCGCCTTGGATAAGTATGGATGGTGAAAACCTGGTAACAGGCGTCATCCATAGAGGGCTTAATCATTATCTACCTCGTATCCTAGTTGCTTTGTGTTATCATCCCCCCCGCATCAACCTAGGCCGCTTGGTATTTGTCGATTGAGCATTGGACGACTCACCTTACCTATCCATCATCCTGAGCTTCCTTATGTCCCACTTCGGGCTTATGTCTTTCGTCCGTCGGTCTGTGTCATCATATAGGATCATCCATCGTGTCGGTCTCCATCTAGATCTCACTTCCATCTTTTTATCGAACTACGTTGCCCCTGCGCTTTCACGTAGGCAAGGTTGATCATTCGATCCTCCCCCGGGGCATTTGTCAGTCACGTCTTATGTCCATCATCGGTCACCATTGTCCCCTTTTCGCTTTATCCATGGTCATTTTCCGTGAACTACGAGGGCTCTGCGCTTTCACGTAGGCAAGGCTAATCTTTGATTGGCCCCCGATCCCCTAGGTCTTTAGGTTGTGTCTTGTCTCCCTTGTGTTGTGTCATCAAGCTATGCCCTTATCTCACTGGTTCTTAACAAACAAGACCCATTCGTACCAACGAATCTAATCAATTCTGAATATCCTTTATCATACCGATCTTTTTTAACAACCATCATAGGTCTTAACAGGATGCATCCTTCCTAACAGACCTCATCAAGCCCATCTATCCTATTGATCCTATGGCAAAGGACATTTGAAATTGATTATGATCTTTTTGATGCTTTTGGTTTTTGTTTATCATTTGCGCTCCCTATGGTCACTAATCAAGGCCATCATAATCCATCATATTATGGTGTGTTTTGGTTAATCCACATAGGGGCATATCTTGATATTTTATTGTGTTTTCTTGGTTGTCCCACATAGGACCCACCAAGATCCCTGAGGTCTTGTGCTGTGTTGGGACATCCTTTTGTGCTTGTGGTTATCTCAATACCGGACCCAAGTAAGGTCTTTGTGACTTTGCGGCATTGAGATAGCCTTCTTGTCTGGCGTGTTTGTCTTATGCATTAGACACTAATGTTACCTCGGTCTTCTGTACCTTGGTGTATCGTGTCCTATGCTATAACAAAAATTAGTGCTCCAAAGATGGCTAATTGAATTAGGCTTGCATTTTTCATAATCACTGCATTAACACTCACCCTATGGTTTTCGGTTGTGCAAATATTCTCCCCCATTCTTTCCCATTCTTCTCAGGGTACTGATACTTTTTGACAGATGCCACATGACATCCATCTTCATCATTACTACACACCCACCTCTCCTTATCATGTCAGTTCTTATTGACACTTATGGCCATATGTTACCTGCATCACCATACGTTAGATCCATACATACATCACCACCTGCATCACAAAGGGTTAGACGCATAATATATCACATCTTGCATACATACAAAGTTCATATCAAAATCCATCATACATACATGATCAATAAATCAACTGGCATGCAGCCATATAGATCATCATAACTCTCATAGGTACACATATACATCACCATCCACATCTACAAAAGTATTCACTACATAAGTGCATAATCCCTATCATCTACATAAACATCTCAATAACTCGATGCATAAGCATAAGTGAAATTGTCCATTATCCATAAATATATATACATCTATCCATTCATCCACATGAACATCTCATATCATAAGGCATAAAAACATAAAATAAATCAACATATGAGTACATCCATCCACATCCACATATAGTACCATGTACGCATGCATATAATCATCCATCACAAACAAAGACACACTACATGGTGTCAATAAAGAACCGTCTCATATAAAAATAATATAACATATGTCCCATGTCCATCATACATATATCCCTCACATGACCAAGTACAAAACCCAGAGATACGGAACATCTCTGATCTCTGTCAATACATCCTATACAGTCCATCATGCATCTGTCAAAAACTCAGTAGTCTGTCACCTCCCAAATGAGCTCCCCACGTCTGATCTCTGTGGAGACTCAGGTCCTGCTCCTCTGCTGGGTGAAACACCTGGTGAATCACTAAAACCGCGTGTCCGTGTCCCCAACAACTGGGATGGCGCTGGCATCTGGGGTGTCTGCCTGGTATACCGAAATAACCGCTGAGATGGGTCTGGAACTGCATGGTAGTAGGCGGCCATCCAAAACCCTGCCTCTCTCGCATTCTCCTCTCGCTCCGCAACCTGTACCCGAGCAGAATTCCGCTCCTGTCGATATCTGTCTCGATCCCTGATGATAACTCTCCTCTCCTGCTCCCAGGCCTCCTGGGCTAACCGGTACTGTGCCAACTCCCCCTGTAATCTATCCCTCTCTCTCTCCACATCCGCTCCTGGCATCCCACCCACACCCTGACCTGTCAGAACACGAGCCATCGCAGTATCCCTCTCGGCCTGTAGGGCCTGTGCCCGCACCTCTGCTGCATCTCTGTCCCTCTGGAGAGCCTGTGCCCGCAACTCTGCTAAATCCCTCTCTCTACGAAGAGTCCCTACCTCCGCCAATGCCTCGTCTCTCCCCCTCTGTAACGCCTGTATCTCTGCCTCTGCTACTACCCTCTCACTCTGAATAAGCGCCTGTGCCGCATCCCTCTCAGTCTCCATCATCTATACCTGGGCCTGCGCTGTGTCCCTCTCAACCCGCAAAACCCGTGCCTGCTCTACTGCCACTGCCTCTCTCTCCTGCATCAACCCCATATCTTCGAGTGCCTGCTCAAGGCAATGAACCCTGTCCTGTAGCTCGTCCCAGTCTCGCTGGGAATCTCCTGACGGCTGACTGGTACACCCTGTCCCCTAACCTCCTCCCTGCTCTGACCTCTCCTCAGACTCTCCTCTAGCCTGTCGCACCACGACCGCCGCCTGTAACCTGTCGCGGTCCCATGTCACACTAGTCAGCTCCCTCTGTAGCCTCTGCACCTCTCCCTGTGCCCTGTCCCTCTCCCTCAATGCCCCTGCTAACTGGAAAGTAACGCGTCATAATCTATCAATGCCTCCCGCTCTACTCTGGCTAGCTCAGCCTCCAGAACCCTCACTCTCTGCTCTGCCATCTGCACTCTCGCCTCCGCCCCTCTCGTCTGAACAACGGGATCCTCTGGAACATAAGGAACTACTGATGATACATCTGATGTCGCCACATCCTCTATCCCCGCCTCTATGTCCACATCCATACCTGTCTCCTCTATTCCGTCCTCCCTATCATCCTCTCCAGCCTCCTCCCCACCTGTCTCCTCTATCCCGTCCTCCCTATCATCCTCTCCATCCTCCTCCCCACCTGTCTCCTCTATCCCATCATCCCCATCGTCCTGCTCATCCTCCTCCTCTCTGCTCTCCGGCCCCTGCTACCCCTCCTGACTCTCTATCGACGGTCGAATCCGCACACGCCATGGCTGCCCATGTCGTCCTACCACGAACTGTCTCCTCCCCTCCTCCGACACATCTCTCACACCTACAAACTCCACCTCCTCCATATCATCCACCTCCAACACCTCCACCCTTTGCTCCTCCTGTGGCTGCCCCCTATCCTGTCGTCGCCTATCTCTGCCCACCCTCTGCCCCAGGGCTATCTCTGGCTCCCCCCTCTCCTGCTGATGAACCTCTCTACCCACTCTCTGCTCCTGGGCTCTCTGTGGCTGCATCCTCTCCCGCTGCCGACCCTCTCTCTGCTCTCGTCTCTGATGCCTCCTCCTCCTCCTCCCTGCTCTACCTGCCTGCTCCTCCTGTCCCCCCTCGTCTGCCACCGCCGCCTCCCCTCTCCTCTGAGGTATCTGCTCCAATGTAGCTCCGGCACCTGATACCCTCAACCTGGGTCGCGCCGGCGTAATCCTCTCCCATAACCTGTTCTGAAACCACCTCTGATATCGAACAGTCACCACAGGAATCTGCTCTCCTCCCGTCCTCCCTGGATAAGCCTCATGTCCTGCTGCCCTCCATGATGCCCTAGCTGTCGCTGGGGATATACGGCCTCCCCATGGTACCTCCCTGCTATATCGCCGAAACAAGATCGGCGCTGCTGGAATATCCTGAATCAACCCAAACTGTCTATGCACTCGGTCTGGCCGATGAGACTCTACTATGCGTGGTAGTGAACCAATAATAAAACATCGGCTCAGAAAGTATCCCTCCTGCCTCCCCGTATCTGACCATCCCCTGAACTGACGTGCTCTATATGGCCGCCACTCTATCTCCCCTGACCGCAGCTCATCAAAGGCTCTCCTCCACCCCTCCATCCCCCCTGCATCTCCAAACGAAAAATCCACCCCCTCTCCTCCCCATACTCCCATGCCACCGGCTCCCGGTCATCCACCGTCCCCCTCCTCACC
>VDFB02205385.1:0-20158 GCA_007258455.2 Sequoia sempervirens | reverse complement strand
TTAGGGGACAAAGAAAATGTGAAAAAAAAGGTGAAGACATGATAAATTAAAGAATAATAAGCAAGTGTGTTGATGCAGAGTTTTGAGCGGTTGCGGGTACACGAGCGACGATCGGAGGTGATGGCGGTGACGATAGCGGCCATGAACGGGGAGGATGAGGCGGCGTTGGATCATGCAAGATTAGGGCACTGCGTGCAGTTTCTGGTGGTGAGAGCACATGCGGCGATGTTGACCGCATTGATAGAGAGGTGGAGTTCAGAGACGTCGACGTTTCATTTTCCGACGGGGGAGATGACCGTGACATTGGAGGATGTGTGGCGCATCCTGAGGCTGCCGATTGTGGGTCGGTTAGTGAGTGAGGTGGTATCCACAGGGGTAGTGTTAGATGAGACGCTGAGAGTTTTGTTTGGTGATGTGCGGTTGCCCTTTGTAAAGGGGCAGTTGGATTTAGACGGATGTTTGACAGTGGGTGTGCCACCCTTACCATTATTTTTGTGTGGCCTGATTAGTGGGATACTGCTGCCAGATCAGAGCAGACAGACGTGCAGCTTGCGGTATATGGAGGTGATCCGCCACATTATTGAGTGGCGGGGGGGGCCATTTTCGTGGGGTTCTTGTGTATTGGCGCAGTTGTACAGAGACATGCACAGCATCTGTTATCGGCAGATCTCGAGTGTGACTCATGCGACGTTATTACAGATTTGGGCGTGGAAGCATATTGCAGTGACGAGACCAGTAGTGGTGAGGAGGGGGACGGTGGATGACCGGGAGCCGGTGGCATGGGAGTATGGGGAGGGGAGAGGGTGGATTTTCCAGTTGGAGATGCAGGGGGGGATGGAGGGGTGGAGGAGAGCCTTTGATGAGCTGCGTTCAGGGGAGATAGAGTGGCGGCCTTATAGAGCGCGGCAGTTCAGGGGATGGTCAGATACTGGGAGGCAGGAGGGATACTTTCTGAGCCGATGTTTTATCATTGGTCCATTACCACGCATAGTAGAGTCTCATCGGCCAGACCGAGTGCATAGATAGTTTGGGTTGATTCAGGATATTCCAGCAGCGCCGATCTTGTTTCGGCGATATAGCAGAGAGGTACCATGGGGAGGCCGTATTTCCCCAGTGACAGCTAGAGCATCATGGAGGGCAGCAGGACATGCGGCTTATCCAGGGAGGACGGGAGGAGAGCAGATTCCTGTGGTGACTGTTCGGTATCAGAGGTGGTTTCAGAACAGATTATGGGAGAGGATTACGCCGGCGCGACCCAGGTTGAGGGTATCAGGTGCGGAGCCGCATTGGAGCAGATACCTCAGAGGAGAGGGGGGGCGGCGGTGGCAGACGAGGGGGGACAGGATGAGCAGGCAGGTAGAGCGGGGAGGAGGAGGAGGCATCATCAGAGACAAGAGCGGAGAGAGGGTCGGCAGCGGGAGAGGATGCAGCCACAGGGAGCCCAGGGGCAGAGAGTGGGCAGAGATAGGGGACGGCAGGATAGGGGGCAGCCACAGGAGGAGCAGAGGGTGGAGGTGTTGGAGGTGGATGATATGGAGGAGGTTGAGTTTGTAGGTGTGAGGGATGTGCCTGAGGAGGGGAGGAGACA
The DNA here is from genome assembly GCA_007258455.2 of Sequoia sempervirens. Classification (NCBI taxonomy): domain Eukaryota; kingdom Viridiplantae; phylum Streptophyta; class Pinopsida; order Cupressales; family Cupressaceae; genus Sequoia; species Sequoia sempervirens. The sequence goes on along the minus strand of VDFB02205385.1, from coordinate 18,570 downwards.
GTTCGTGGTAGGACGACATGGGCAGCCACGGTGTGTGCGGATTCGACCGTCGATAGAGAGTCAAGAGGGGCAGCAGGGGCCGGAGAGCAGAGAGGAGGAGGAGGAGCAGGATGATAGGGAGGATGGTATAGAGGAGACAGGTGGGGAGGAGGATGGAGAGGATGATAGGGAGGACGGGATAGAGGAGACAGGTGGGGAGGAGGATGGAGAGGATGATAGGGAGGACGGGATAGAGGAGACATGTATGGATGTGGACAGAGAGGCGGGGACAGAGGATGTGGCGACAACAGATGTATCATCAGTAGTTCCTTATGTTCCAGAGGATCCCGTTGTTCAGACGAGAGGGGCGGAGGCGAGAGTGCAGATGGCAAAGCAGAGAGTGAGGGTGCTGGAGGCTGGGCTAGCCAGAGTAGAGCGGGAGGCATTGATAGATTATGACGCCGTTACTTTCCAGTTAGCAGGGGCATTGAGGGAGAGGGACAGGGCACGGGGAGAGGTGCATAGGTTACAGGGCGAGCTGACTAGTGTGACATGGGACCGCGACAGGTTACAGGCGGCGGTCGTGGTGCTACAGGCTAGAGGAGAGTCTGAGGAGAGGTCAGAGCAGGGAGGAGGTCAGGGGACAGGGTGTACCAGCCAGCCGTCAAGAGATTCCCAGCAAGACTGGGACGAGCTACAGGACAGGGTTCATTACCTTGAGCAGGCACTCGGAGATATGGGGTTGATGCAGGAGAGAGAGGCAGTGGCAGTAGAGCAGGCACGGGTTTTGCGGGTTGAGAGGGATGCAGCACAGGCCCAAGTACAGGTGATGGAGACCGAGAGGGATGCGGCACGAGCACTTATTCAGAGTGAGAGGGCAGTAGCAGAGGCAGAGATACAGGCGTTATGGAGGGGGAGAGACGAGGCATTGGCGGAGGTAGGGACTCTTCGTAGAGAGAGGGATTTAGCAGAGTTGTGGGCACAGGCTCTCCAGAGGGACAGAGATGTAGCAGAGATGCGGGCACAGGCCCTACAGGCCGAGAGGGATACTGCGATGGCTCGTGTTCTGACAGGTCAGGGTGTGGGTGGGATGCTAGGAGCGGATGTAGAGAGAGAGAGGGATAGATTACAGGGGGAGTTGGCACAGTGCCGGTTAGCCCAGGAGGCCTGGGAGTAGGAGAGGAGAGTTATCATCAGGGATCGAGATAGATATCGTCAGGAGCAGAATTCCGCTCGGGTACAGGTTGCGGAGCGAGAGGAGAATGCGAGAGAGGCAGGATTTTGGATGGCCGCCTACTACCATGCAGTTCCAGACCCATCTCAGCGGTTATTCTGGTATACCAAGCAGACACCTCAGATGCCAGCGCCATCCCAGTCATTGGGGACACGGACACGCGGTTTTAGTGATTCACCAGGTGTTTCACCCAGCAGAGGAGCAGGACCTGAGTCTCCACAGAGATCAGACGTGGGGAGCTCATTTGGGAGGTGACAGACTACTGAGTTTTTGACAGATGCATGATGGACTGTATAGGATGTATCGACAGAGATCAGAGATGTTCCGTATCTCTGGGTTTTGTACTTGGTCATGTGAGGGATATATGTATGATGGACATGGGACATATGTTATATTATTTTGATATGAGACAGTTCTTTATTGACACCATGTAGTATGTCTTTGTTTGTGATGGATGATTATATGCATGCGTACATGGTACTATATGTGGATGTGGATGGATGTACTCATATGTTGATTTATTTATGTTTTTATGCCTTATGATATGAGATGTTCATGTGGATGAATGAATAGATGTATATATATTTATGGATAATGGACAATTTCACTTATGCATATGCATCGAGTTATTGAAATGTTTATGTAGATGATAGGGATTATGCACTTATGTAGTGAATACTTTTGTAGATGTGGATGGTGATGTATATGTGTACCTATGAGAGTTATGATGATCTATATGGATGCATGCCAGTTGATTTATTGATCATGTATGTATGATGGATTTTTATATGAACTTTGTATGTATGCAAGATGTGATATATTATGCGTCTAACCCTTTGTGATGCAGGTGGTGATGTATGTATGGATCTAACGTATGGTGATGCAGGTAACATATGGCCATAAGTGTCAATGAGAACTGACATAATGAGAGGTGGGTGTGTAGTAATGGTGAAGATGGATGTCATGTGGCATCTGTCAAAAAGAATCAGTACCCTGAGAAGAATGGGAAAGAATGGGGGGAGAATATTTGCACAACCAAAACCATAGGGTGAGTGTTAATGCAGTGATTATGAAAAATGCAAACCTAATTCAATTAGCCATCTTTGGAGCACTGATTTTTGTTATAGCATAGGACACGATACACCCAGGTACAGAGGACCGAGGTAACATTAGTGTCTAATGCATAAGACAAACACGCCAGACAAGAAGGCTATCTCAATACCACAAAGTCACGAAGACCTTACTTGGGTCCAGTATTGAGATAACCACAAGCACAAAAGGATGTCCCAACACAGCACAAGACCTCAGGGATCTTGGTGGGTCCTATGTGGGACAACCAAGAAAACACAATAAAATATCAAGATATGCCCCTATGTGGATTAACCAAAACACACCATAATATGATGGATTATGATGGCCTTGATTAGTGACCATAGGGAGCTCAAATGATAAACAAAAACCAAAAGCATCAAAAAGATCATAATCAATTTCAAATGTCCTTTGCCATAGGATCAATGGGATAGATGGGCTTGATGAGGTCTGTTAAGAAGGATGCATCCTGTTAAGACCTATGATGGTTGTTAAAAAAGATCGGTATGATAAAGGATATTCAGAATTGATTAGATTCGTTGGTACGAATAGGTCTTGTTTGTTAAGAACCAACGAGATAAGGGCATAGCTTGATGACACAACACAAGGGAGACAAGACACAACCTAAAGACCTAGGGGCTCGGGGGCCAATCAAAGATTAGCCTTGCCTACGTGAAAGCGCAGAGCCCTCGTAGTTCACGGAAAATGACCATGGATAAAGCGGAAAGGGGACAATGGTGACCGATGATGGACATAAGACGTGACTGACAAATGCCCCGAGGGAGGATCGAATGATCAACCTTGCCTACGTGAAAGCACAGGGGCAACGTAGTTCGATTAAAAGATGGAAGTGGGACAAGAGGATGAGATCTAGATGGAGACCGACACAATGGGTGATCCTATATGATGACACGGACTGCAGGACGAAAGACACAAGCTCGAAGTGGGATATAAGGAAGCTCAGGATGAGGGATAGGTAAGGTGATTTGTCCAATGCTCAATCAACAAATATCAAGCGGCCCAGGCGGAAGTGGGTGGGGATGGAAGTGTGGATGATAACATAAGGTAACTAGGATACGAGGTAGATAATGATTAAGCCCTCTATGGATGACGCCTGTTACCAGGTTTTCACCATCCATACTTATCCAAGGCGCCACCAAGGGGTGGTTTTCACCATAGGATGAATTTATTTCTCTTTACTATTATATATATATATATATTTTTGTCACTTTTTTGATTTTTTTGATTTTTTGATTTTTGATAGGGTAGACCAAGCGGACTTTAAGCGTAGAACCTTTTTAGATGGAGAATATTGACAGGTTCGTCGAGGGGATCCCCTTCCAGAGTAGTCAACCTGTATGCTCCAGATCCATATTTAGCAGTTATGATATATGGTCCTAACCAGTTGGCCTCAAATTTACCTTTCTTGTCACGGTCTTGCTGAGTGCGGTGATTTTCTTTGAGCACGAGTTCACCAATTTGGAATTGCCTGGGGCAGACCTTTTTACTGTAATGACGTTTGAGATGATTCTGGTATACTTGTAGATGATCATAGGCCCGTATTCTACGTTCATCGAGTAACTCTAGCTGTGCAAGCCGAGCGACTCGAGCATCTTCTTCGCTGATGAGGTTCTTCAAAGAAATTCTCAATGAGGGGAGCTCGACTTCGATTGGCAAGACGGCTTCGGCTCCATATACTAACGAGTATGGGGTGGCGCCTGTTGGGGTGCGGATGGACGTGCGGTATGCCCAAAGGGCGGGATGAATGTGAAGGTGCCAATCTCGTCCAGTGCTATTGACCACCTTTTTGAGAATGTGAATGAGGGTTTTGTTGGTCGCTTCCGCCTGACCGTTACCCTGAGGATAGTAAGGCGTTGACCAACGATGTTGGATATGGAAGGTATCGCATAGATGCTTCATGGCTTGATTTTTAAATGGCTTTCCGTTATCAGAAATGATGGTGGAGGGGATACCATATCTGCAAAGAATATGGTAGAGGATGAATTTAGAAATCTGAGTACCAGTGATTTGGGAGAGTGGCATTGCTTCCACCCATTTGGTGAAGTACTCAGTTGCAGTGATGATGAATGTATGGCCATCGGATGATGGTGGGTGAATCTTGCCAACCAAGTCAAAACCCCATTGGGAGAACGGCCATGGTGCTAAGAGAGGCTGAAGGTCTTGTGCTGGAGCGTGGACCAAATCCGCATGCTGTTGACATGGAAGACATTTCTTTACAAATTCGCAAGCATCACGTTCCATTGTAGGCCAGTAATATCCAGCCCGTAGGATTCTTTTGGCTAAAGCCATACCATTTGAGTGAGCCCCACAAATACCACCATGTACTTTGTTAATACCGTTTGGGCTTCGGTCTCATTCAGACATCTTAGGAGGATTCCATCATACCCGACGATAAAGTGTATCACCAACGAGGATGTATCGGGATGAACGATGGATAAAGGATTTACGTTGGTTGCGTGTAAGTTCCGGGGGTATGGTGTTGTCACAAGGTAAGTATATATGTCTTGGTACCACGGGGAGGCAGGACCTACGATATCGCACACCATGTCAGTGTCAGGGACATCATACGCAGGGATTAACAGTTGTTCGACTAGAAACTCACACTCTATCCGATCTTTGGGCATGTCGATCAAAGAGCCAATAGTGGCCATGGCGTCTGCTGCTTTATTCTGCACCCGAGGGATTTGGTCAAACTGTATGGAGGTGAAATACTTCTTGAAGTCGTCCACCATGCGTTTATAGGGTAGCAGTTTGTCATCTTTGTGAGGAATTCATCATTAACTTGTCTGATAACCAACAAGGAATCCCCAAAGACTTTCAAATGTGTAATGTGCCATTGTTTTGCGATTCTAAGGCCGGTGAGGAGGGCTTCATATTCCGCCATATTGTTGGTGCAGGGAAATGCTATTCTGAAGGATTTTGGGATGTAGTCACCTTGAGGGGTGACTAATAGAATTCCTGCCCCAGATCCATTGTGAGTGTATGAGCCATCAAAGTATAACGTCCAAGTTGGTGCTTCTGTTACTGTGTAGATTCCTTCATCTGGGAATTCAGTGTCTATTGGGTAGGCGTCTACTAGTGGTGCTTCAGCCAATTGATCAGCAATAACCTGTCCTTTAATAGCTTTGCGCTCTACATACTCGATGTCAAATTCACTTAGCAACATGACCCATTTGGCCATGCGGCCAGTCAAGGTGGTTCTAGACAACAGATATTTCAAAGGATCAATTTTAGCAATTAATTTGACTGGGTGACTGAGCATGTAATGGCGGAGTTTCTGTGTACTGAAGACTAGCGCAAGGCATGCTTTTTCCATAGGAGAGTAATTTAATTCATAGCCGACTAGTGTTCTGCTGATGTAGTAGACTGCTCTTTCTTTGAGTGACTCATCATGCTGTGCCAATAATGCCCCCAGTGCGACCGAGGTAGCAGAGATATAAAGCAGGAGGGGTTTTCCTGGGATAGGCGGCATCAAAATTGGGGGATGAGCTAAATATTCTTTGATTTTATCAAAACCCATTTGACACTGTGCTGTCCATCGGAATGTGGAATCTTTCTTCAAAAGATGAGTAAAAGGTTGACATTTATCTGCAAGTTGGGCTATGAACCGTCGGATAGACTGCATCTTTCCCTGGAGGCTCCTTAACTGCTTTAGATTGCGTGGAGGCGGCATGTCCAGAATAGCCTTTACTTTGGCGGGATCAACTTCAATACCTCTGCGGGAGACTATGAAACCCAACAACTTCCCTGATGTGACACCAAAGACACACTTTTTTGGATTCAACCGCAACTTATAGTGCTCTAGTTGCTCAAATATCTTCTTCAGAATGGCCGGATGTTCTGCTCGTGTCCTGGACTTCCCTAATAGGTCATCAACATAGTCCTCCATGATGATATGAATAAGATCATGGAAGATAACCGTCATGGCTCTCTGATATGTTGCCCCTGCGTTTTTGAGACCGAAGGGCATAACGTTGTAGCAGAAGGTGCCCCAAGGAGTTGTGAAGGCAGTTTTGTGCTGGTCTTCTGGTGCAATTCGGATCTGGTTATAACCGAAGAAGCCATCCATGAGGGACAACATCTCATGTCCTGCCGTTAAATCAACCAACATGTCAATATTAGGAAGAGGGAAATCATCTTTTGGGCAGGCTTTGTTGAGATCCCTAAAATCTGTGCAGACCTGAATGTCACCATTTGGTTTAGCAACCGGACACTATGTTAGAGATCCATTCAGAGTAGTCAATAGGTCTGATAAAACCCGCGTCGAGTAACTTCTCCAACTCTTTCTTTACTAACAATGCAACTTGCGGATGCATCTTACGAAGTTTTTGCTTGACGGGTTTGGCGTCTGGACGAATATCTAAGTGGTGAACCACTAAAGCAGGGTCTAAACCTGGCATGTCTGAATATGACCAGGCAAAATTGATGATGCCTTCTTGGAGTAGCTGCGCAAAGATCGGATATTCTTGTTCGGAGAGTGACTTGGCTACATAGGTGATCTTCGGATTTTCAGCAGTTCCCAAATTAACTTCTTGCGTTTCTTCAATCAGGATAGATGATCTGGCAGATACCTGAGTTCCCATAAGGGGAAGATGAACATCTCCATCTTCCAGTGCCTCTTCAAGGTTTTCTCCTTCAGATGCGTCCTTTATTTTTACTTTTTCTAGGTCAGGAAGTGCCTCAGGGAGGTTTTCACTAGATGACCTCTTTTTATTTTTCTGATTCTTATTTTTGCGACTGGAGTGTTCATCCTCCCCCAATCCCATAAGGTTGACGTAGGTGTCCGTAGTCATACTGACAGGTGTGGTGTTGTGTAGGTCCCAGTCAATGAGTTCAGGGTGACGAAGGGATAGGCTGATGGTGCAAACAGATAGGCATTCGAACATGGAGGATAAATCAGTGTGATCGACATCATCGTATGCATGTATGATGGATTCCTCCTCGGGTATGTCTTCCAATGAGCCATCGTCCATGGTGATACTATTGGAAGTATTAGATGATGTTGCGGGACTCTTTTGCTTTCTGTCATACCCAATGCCCACATTTTTTGGTAGTAGAGACGTATCAATGGGTTGCAATCGCCCTTGTTCCTCTTTACCTAGGCCTCTACCTTGGTAGTTATGTTTTTCCACAAACTTTGTTGGCCAAGGATATTTTTCCTGAAAATATTTCTTTAGAGGAGTTTCTGGTTCGGGCTCTTCGCGGTAGACCCACTGACTTATGTCTTCTTCTGGCGCATCTGTTTTGATACTTGGAGATACAAAGGTGGTGGTAGGAATATTTTTTCCACGGAAGGTGACAGTCTTATCCTCCTTTGGGGTAGCATGGGGAGGTTGACCATACTCATGTGGCGATGGTGGCATGGTGGCTACATTAAGAGCCGTATGCATCTCATACTCACCGCACCCTTTGTCAATGATCTGAACTTTTGTGACTGTAGGATCAGTGGAAGATGGAGCGGTGGCTATAGTGGATGATGGATTAATGGTTATAGTGGATGATGGATTGGAGGATGATGGATTGGAGGATGATGGATTAGAGGATGGTGGATGGGAGGCCCCCATCTCGACCCCAGGACAATAATGTAAGTGGGGGAAAGATGCTTCTAAAGCTTGACAATACTCAAATGGTTGGGGGTCGGCATAAATGGTGACCTCCTGTTCATTAACTGGGAATTTGAGGCATTGGTGGTATGTGGATGGAACAACCTGCATAGCATGGAGCCATGGGCGGCCAAGGAGGAGATTATACGGTAAGTCCAGATCAAGGACATGGCAGGTAGTATACTAGAGCACAGGTCCCACTTGTATAGGAAGACTGATGATGCCTTCCGAATTTCTTTCTGCATTGTCATAAGCCTTGATTGTAATTATTTGGTTGCTTAGGTCCGCTTGAGAATACCCTATCTATTTTATGAATTTCAAAGTACATAGATTAAGGGCAGAGCCATTATCTACCAAGACCCTTTTTATTTTATGACGGGCAATTATGACTTCGATATGTAGGGGGTGGTTGTGATTGATGCCAATGTTGGGCATATCATTTTGGCTGAAGTGGAGGTGGTGAGACAAAGCCAAATGTCCCACCAAAGCTTGGAATTGTGTGGGGTCGATGTTGTTTGGGACATGGGTTTCCTGCAAGGCTTTGTTGAGGATCTCTTGATGTATCGGGGAAGACCTAAGCAAATCCAAAATGGATATGTGAGTGGGGGTCTTCCTTAGGTGATCAAGAATGTTATATTGAGAATTTACAGGAGCGGGTTGGACGGGTGTGGATGCTGCAGGGACGGTGATGCGGGCTCGTCGCGTAGTCACAGCACATTGTGGGTCTTTGGCTTTAACGTGGATCATGGACACTCGGGGTTCCACCTGCTCGATGTAATGAATAACACCTTCATAATTGAAGGGTACATTCTTGTAAGTCACATTATTGGTGCTATTATTTTGGGGATGACTAGTGGAGGTGCTAGGACCTTGGCTATGGTTTGGGAAGGCGTTTTGATAGATTTGCAGTTGAGCATTGGACGACGAAGGTTGACTGGGGTCAACCTTGATATCTCCTCGATCAATGAGATCTTGGACATAATTTTTTAAACCCTGACACTTATTCAAGGAGTGTCCCTTGATTTTATGAAAGTCACAATACTCATTGTCTTTAAACCATGCCGGCTGGGGTTTGGACTCATCGAATGGTTTGGTGACAGGATATGTGATGGGATAATTGATTTGTAACAATTTATTGAAAACAACACTCAAGGGTTCACCCAATTGGGTGTATTGACGTTTGGTGTTCCCCTGATTTCTTTGGTTTGACTGTTGAGGGGGATGAGGTGCCCCCTGCGGTACTGATATGGCGTTGGGTACAGACTGTTGTTGCCCTTGGGATGCATTAGCCACTTGGACATGTTTGGTGTCTGTCACTCCATCATTCACTGCATTTTTGTTTTTGTTCCAAAATCGTGATTTATCTCCGAATGACCGTTCTTTGTCATGACTGTGTATTTTAATGTGTCCTTTGGCGATAAGGGCACGTTCAAGGATAGGTCCCTTTTCCACTATCTCAGCGAAAGTGGTGACACAGTGTAGTCTAAAATTGTGGGCCATGTCGGGATGTGAATTTTCCACAAAAAGAGTGACCATGTCTTTTTCTTTCAAAGGATTTTTCATTCGACTGGCTAATGCACGCCACCGTTGGAGGTAGCTGGTAAAGGTTTCTCCATCCCGTTGCTTCTCTTTCAAGAGATCTAAGGTGTCAGTATCCTTCCGCAAATTGAAGGAGAAGTAGGAGACAAATTGTTCTGATAACTCTGCAAAAGTTTTTATAGACCCCTTTTCAAGAGTCATAAACCAATCTAGAGCGTGGCTTGCTAGACTTCTCGGAAACAGACGTAAGAGATAGTTATCATTATACATGACTTCTTGACATTGTGCATAAAACTCTTGCAAGTGGGCCTTAGGGTCTTTGTCTCCCTTGTACTTGTCAAATTTTGGAATCTCGAAGTGTTTAGGGAATGGGATCAATGAGATGGATGGATCGAACGGATATGGGCATATATCTTCAAATTTAAATGATTGTTTTGTGCCCCCTGCTTGAAGGTCCTTAAGGGCAGCTTTGATTTCCAACAAGTCCGAACTAGCTGGTGGTGGGTTGGGGGGATATGGATGATAGAAAGATGAGGGATCTTGTTGAAAGGGTGTTGGATTGTTAAAATGTGGGTTTGGATGATTGGATGATGACATGACTTGATGGTAAGGTAGGGGGTTTTGTTGATATGGGGGTTGTTGTTGTGGGGCATAATATGAATTTGTTTGGTGAAGGTGTGGGGTAGGTTGCTGAGGGACTTGGATGGGACGTTGCATGTTGGCCTGTTGGTATTGAAGATATTGTTGTGATTGTTGGGAGGTTGCATAAAACGGTTGTTGATGAAATTGTTGTTGATTATGGTGGTAGTAGTGTTGTGGAGGTTGCTGTTGCGGCATCGAGTGTTGTATGGATTGAGGTGGGATATTATGTTGTGGTTGGACCTTTGGATGCAAAAGGGATGCAAGAAAGGGAGATATGGTTTGGGTAGGCGGTTGAGATGGGTTGCCTTGTGATTGGTAGGATGGTTGTTGTGAAGCGGTCAAAGTATTGGGTATAGGTTGTTGCGGATGAGATGGCGGGGGTTGTGTGGGCACACTTTGTAAAGAAGGTTGTTGGGTTCTGCTCAGAATGTTCAATTGGGGTGCGCCTTGTGGTGGTATTTGAGGCGGGATAGTAGATTGGGGAACCTGTTGAGGTGGTGTGTTGGTGGTCCCAGGAGGAGGAAGCGATGTAGCAAAGGAAGTACCCCCAATGTTAACTGTAGGCGGGTTCAAAGGAGGGGGTGCGGTTAATGCTAATGGCGGAGGTTGCAGAATGTTTTGTGGCATGCCATAGACGAAAGGATTATTGGGATCAGGCACCTGGGATCCACCTATAGCTGAGGTCGAAGCATGTGGGGGATAATTAACCTGATAAAGGACGGCATTGCCAAATTCAGGTTGATGCCAACCCTCAATTGGAGGAACATTAGAAAAGTATGAACCTTCGGGTGCATTTTGGGACCCTTGGAGTACGTGAGATGGGGGACCCTTATATTTGGGAAAGTCAACATTGGAGGGGGGTTTAACACCCTTCTCAATCAAGTGGGCCAAGATTTCTTCCCCATGCTTTGCAAGTAAACGGTCGGTCATTTGCACATTGGTAGGATTGCTAAAATGTTCCTCAAGTGTGAGTTCAGGTTGGTTAACCATGCTCTCTTCTCCATGTGGTGAGTTATTCTAATTCTCAGTGTTGGAGTGTGATGAAGTACCATTGTGAGGGTCATGTAAGATGTTGGTACCTTTGTTGGGATCTGATGAGGTGTTGTTGAGATCTTGAGGATTGTTGGATTGGGCATTTTGAGCTTGAAGGTCGGCCATCTTCTTTGCTTGTGAACGGGTCTGAATGGGCATGCAAATGCTAGATGAGTAGGTTAATGCCTTTGTCAAATGATTTGATTGTGATGGAGTGTGGATTGGATGTAATTGGACTTCGATCAATTGGATTGGATTTGATTGGTTTTGATTGGATTGGATTGAATTTTATTTGGATTGGATTGGATTGGATTGGACTTGATTGGATTAGATTGTATTGGACTTGATTTGGATTGGATTTGATTTGGATTGGATTGGATTGGATTTGATTTGGATTGGACTTGGATTGGATTTGATTTAATTGGATTTGATTTGATTGGATTGGATTGGGTTTGATTTGGATTGGATTGGATTGGATTGGATTAGATTTGAATTTGATTGGATTGGATTTGATTGGATTGGACTAGATTGGATTAGATTGGATTGGATAGGATTGGATTGGATTGGATTTGATTGGATTGGATTGGATTGGATTTGATTGGATTGGACTAGATTGGATTAGATTGGACTGGATAGGATTGGATTGTTGGATTTGATTGGATAGGATTGGATTTGATTGGATTGGACTAGATTGGATTAGATTGGATTTGATTGGATTGATTTGATTGGGTTGGGTTCAAGATTAGATTAGAATTGGATTGGATTGAATTTAGGTGGATTAGATTGGATTTGATTTGGATTAAATTAGATTGGATTTGATTGGATTGGACTAAGACCGGATTAGATTGGGTGAATAAGTTGGATTGGATTGGATTTGATTGGATAAGTTGGATTTGATTGGATTTGGACTAAATTGGATTAGATTGGATTTGATTGGATAAGTTGGATTTAGTTGGATTTGATTTGGATTAAATTAGGTGGATTGGATTGGAAATTTAGGTGGATTAGATTGGATTTGATTGGATAGGATTGGATTTGATTGGATTTGATTTGGATTAGATTAGATTGGATTGGATTGGATTGGAAGGGGTAGAAGAGACCTCCAAGCTTGATCACGTGAAGTTACGCTTTAGTAACCCACAGAGCTTTGATTGATTGATAGGATGATTCTGGCACGAATCCACATACGCTAGGAATGGATTGATTGGGCCGAGGATGATAACTTGCAACACCGAATTCACCTCAAAGATGGAATTGATTGGGGTTGAAGTTAAAGACCAATAATCAAGTTCAAGCGCTATAGTCAATTTAGATAATCACTTTGTAATGCAAGGTTAGGGCGGTTTGGCTATGGGCGGTGTTTAGGAGGTGTGAATGGTAAAGTTGTGATGTTTGTTAGGTGAGGGTATTGACTTGTGAATGGAAAATTAAAATGAAAAGGTAGATTAGAGGTGATTCGTGAAAATTTGGGGTGGTAGAATGGGGGTTTAAATGGATGAAATGGAGGTTTAGGATAATGGGAGGATAGCTGGGAATGATTAAGTGGTGATTTAGAGGCTAAATGAATCCAAATGGGGTACTTTCGGGGCGTTGTCAGCAAAATCAGGGGCGTTGGCAGCGTTCTACAGTGAATCAGGGGCGCTTCCACCCTTCTGCAGCAAAATCAGGGGCGCTTCCACCCTTCTGCAGTAGAATCAGGGGCGCTTCCACCCTTCTGCAGCAGAATCAGGGGCGCTTCCACCCTTCTGCAGCAAAATCAGGGGCGCTTCCACCCTTCTGCAGCAGAATCAGGGGTGCTTCCACCCTTCTGCGGCGGGACAGAACCTGATTTTAATGGAAAAGGCTATGGCAAGGACGAAAAATGATAAAGTAAGGCCGGAATATCAAAGATTTCACAGGTTTTTCACAGAAAACACTTCAAGCAAGCACAATCCTATGATTAATATTAAGGGTATGGCAAGACAAAGTCTTAATCTAGGATGCACAAGGCTTCTAGGGAGTCCTCGATATACTCTCGGTACATGAGGCACAACCGTGAACACCCGATCGTCTAGAGTAATTCGGGGAACCCGAGATCTTGAAGAACGGTTAGCTCTTCGTCCTATCTAGGTATCACCCTAGCTTCGACGCTCCGCCAATTACGACGCGACTGGATTGGGGTACAACTTTCATTCTCCCCCCTTTATATACCCCGCCGGTACACGTGGTTGGAATCGTCCCTTGGGGTGATGAAATCCCCAAGCAGGTCCCACTAAGAAGAAAACACTAACCGTTTCCAACTACTCCCCAGGCTCACACGAAGTGCAAGGGGAAAGCGAAAACAAGCTAATGCCCCCTTGGGTAACACCAAAAATAAACAAGCACAGCAAGCAGTAGAGTTTGATCCCCCTAATTAGACTATGTTCAAGGACAGCGAAGATAATTTTCTTTTTCAAAAATTTGATCAAATAAATGGCCCTGCAAGCAAATGTTAGCTATCTTCTCCTTTGTCCTTGGTCAAATTTTGCCACAAAATGCTGCAAAACGTTAGCAAAAAACACCACTATCCTTGCCAAAATGATGTTAGAGGGTTACTATTTGAAAACAGCAAAAAACGAGAGCAAGACGAAGCAAAAATGACCGTTTTACCTTCCGAAATGTGTTGTTTCGGGGCGCTTCCGCCCTTCTGCAGTAAAAATCAGGGCGCTTCCGCCTTTCTGCGGTAAGGCAGAGGGCGCTTCCGCCTTTCTGCAGCAAGACAGGGGCGCTGCGCACAAGGCGGGGCGCTGCGTATAAGGCGGGGCGCTGCGTACAAGGCGGGGCGCTGAGTACTAGGCGGGGCGCTGAGTACAAGGCGGGGCGCTGCGTACAAGGTGGGGCGTTGCGTACAAGGCGGGGTGTTGCGTACTAGGTGGGGCACTGCGTACAAGGCGGGGCGCTGCCGCCTTTCTGCAACAAACTTGTTAGATTTCCAAGAAAACAAGAAAAACTATGCCCCTCCCACTACAAGAAACGTGTTAGAAAAATCTCTCTCTTTTTTTTTCTTTATTTTTATTTTTAAAAGAAAATTTATCCCTGATTTCAGCCCACTTGTTAGAGGAAAGTAAAATTTTAAGATGTGGGGCGCTTCCGCCTTTCTGGAACAGACCAGAGGGCGCTTCCGCCTTTCTGCAGCAGAAACAGGGGCGCTTCCACCCTTCTGCGGCAGAAACAGGGGCGCTTCCGCCTTTCTGCGACCTTTTCCTACACAAATCTTAGCTAAAACAGGGATTAAATGCAAAGACCCGTTTGTGGGTCCCACCGGGCGTGCCAGAAATGTGAACCTTGATATTTTATGCTACTCTAAATGTGCAAACTAACTAAGAAATATGAAATGATAAACTACCAAGGACACCTCAAGATTAGCCAAAAGAGAGTTAGAATAAGAAAGGAAATAGATAAACCAGATAGGACAATATCACCTTCCTTGCTGTTGATTTCTCCTTGATTAGCCCTCAATTTGGATAGTTTGTGTGCTCCTTAGATGGTAGATTGAATGACTACAATGCAAGATTCTATAGGCAAGATGATTAGCAAAGATGATTAGTTGATTGCAAATGCTTGAGGATTCAAATGGACAGCATGTAGGTATGAAAGTAAAAAAGTGTTGTTTGAGAAGGCAAATGGGCAGCATGTAGTTGCACAAATCAAAAAGTGTTGGAAATTCCCTTGAGGAGGGGGTACTTATAGGAGAATTTGAATTCTCTAGAGAATTCAAGGGTCAAGATTGATCCAACAAGGTCAAGATGAAGGGCTATGGTGGGTTGAGAACCCACAAGCCCTCACATCTTGACATGTGGAGGGTGAAGTGGCCAAGAGGGGATGAGATGGAAATGAGTTGTCAAAAAGGTACATGAGGTGGAAAAGGACATGCACCTTGGGGGATGAGAGGATTTCCACAAAAAGGGGTTTTTTGTCCCCAAGTGGGAGTGAAAGGGACCTTTGAGGAATTTTAGAATTCCTCGAAAATCTACATGGGAAAAGGAAAGGTGGTTGGAGGAATAAATGTGAATTAAAAATTCACATTCATAAGATGATCTAGAGGATAAAAGATGGGCTCCAAAAAGGTGGGACTTGGTCACATGTGGAGATTGTGACAAGTCCAAGGTTCTAGAAGCCTTGGGAGAATGGAATGTGAATTAAAAATTCACATTTAAAGGAGGGGAATCCAGAGAAAATAAATGTGAATTAAAAATTCACATAGGAGAGAGGGTTAACATCAAAAAGGAAAAATGGAAGAATTGACCAAAAAGAGGTGCTAAATTTAGTTAATGATTTTGGTTAAGGTTGTGCAAATATTGGATTAGGCTAATTAACAGAAGATTAGAGGCAAGTGGCAAATGTTGGAGGATGTGACAAGGAGAGAGGAAGTGAGGAATTTTTAAATTGATTTTTTAAATCAAAAGGAGGACAAATGACTAAATTAAATAAATTAGTGTATTTATTTAATTTAGAGAGGAATAAGGCAAAAAAACAAAGTATTAATTATTAAATTAAATACTTTATCGGTATGAGACAAAAGGTGTGATATTAATTTAATAAATTAATATCACTATGATGGATGTAAATGAAACAAATTTAATCATATGGAAGTGATTAAATTTAGGTGTCTACACTTGTAACTGTCGAATAGTCACATTATGTGGAGTAAACTCAACTGAATTTCCATCTCCAGAATGACAAATATGATATATGGAAAGTAGATTCGTTGAAATATCAAGAACAAGAAGAGCATCCTTAATGCAACCATCTAGCATCTAGATGAATCCTATCCCCAAAATTGGAATGTGTGAAGAGTTCCCATCTACAATATGAAAAGTAGAAGTATGAGTTATGGAATCAAGGAGATCACATCATGTGATGTGAAGCTCACCTGAATAAAAAAATCCAACTATCAATAGATGAATGCAAGGAACATATTGAAAGTGCTTGCCCTTTGCTCATGGAAGAATACTTAGGAACTAAAATGTTATGTCTCCTCATAACTTCCTACAAGGCCTCTAGTCTCTTGAAACAATGAGACTCATCATGCTTAGTTTTTCCACAAAAAGAATAAGGTTCTCCTTTCTTGGAAGAAGAATCTCCAGAGTTAGAAGAAGGAGGTGGAATGGACTTCTGAGTATTCTTCTTCTTCAATTTGGAGGGAAACTCACTACCTGAAGACAATTCTACTTTAGGCTTCTTCTTGTTATTTCCTTTACCTTTGGAAGATTGAGCTATTAGAGCTTGATTCTTAGAACTAGGAAGTGCATCCATGTGAATCAACTTGGCCTGCTCCCTACTAAGATGCTCACAAAAAAACTCAAAAGTAGGCATCTTATAATATTTTCCCATGTCATCCATAATAGAATAGAATGTAGAAGAAAATATGATAAGGACCTCTTAACTTAGAAAAAATCAAGAAGATACATGCTTCTTCAAATTTATCATGTCCATATCCTTTCAATTGTGACAAAATTATTTTGAATTGTGAAGGAAATCTTGAATAGTAGGAAATACATCTGGAGAGAGTGATGTTAGATCTACTTCAAGATGGATTCTAAACTAATTAAATTGACCATACAATTATGTAAGTTTGTCTCTTTAGGTGCTTTATGCAAGAAATTATCATATACATGTAAGCCTATGAGTCCTTTTGTTTCATCCATTTCACTTCTATGAGTAAATTTTTCAAATTCCCTTGTGAATTTGGGTTGTTGAGCAACTAATTTTTTCCATACACCTTTAGATTGTAGCAATTTGGTCATTTTTAACTTCCATGCATGATAATTGTGTGGAGTGAGTAGCTCAATTTTCCTTAGATCTGGCATGTTAGATAGAAGAACATCAAGAAAAAGAAGACAAATGGGCACTTAAATCATGCCTTTCACCCCTAGAATGTATTAAAACAAAATTTGCAACCCCCAACAAATTACAATAATGAATTTTTTTAATTTGTACAAGTGAAAGCTTAAAGCAACTATTTATAACACAGTGATTTTTACAATTTAAAAAAAAAATGGCTTGTCAAATAAAAAACAAAGGTTATAAACAGATTCCTTGTGATTTTCTAGAGGAATATGATGATATTCTATTATGATATGTGAGTAATCTCACACATGTTGGAGAATCACATGGGGACATAGGATTTTACTAATTAGAGCTCTCACACATGTGTGAGATTCATCTATCCAAAATGAAGAGTATAGATATTCTATGAGAAAATGAATGGCTAGAATTTTATAGAAGGGTTCTATGGATGAGTGAGATGGATTTGACAAGTGATTAAATAGGTTAATGGAAAGAAGTTATGAAATCAATTATGGTTTGACAAGTGCAAATGATTAATTAGATTAATTAATTAAGTTTAGTGAAATAATGACGTGAGAGAAAAAGATAGAATTAATTAAATAGGATTCATTTATGTAATTTTTGGATATGTGCATGATGGGCTTAGAAAAATAAATTTGGGTTTATTTATTTAAGGTTGGAATTTAGAAAATAGACTAACTAACTAAATCAATAGTTTTGATTTATTAAATTAGTGGTTGAAGAATGATAAGATGAATTAATTAAATAATTTACTTAATTAATTAATGATAAGAGATAAATTGAGACAATTAACAAAATAAATAAAATATAATTAATTAATTTAGGACTAGATATGTGAATTGGATTGATGATAGTAGAATTGTTGAGGGTTGATTTTAAGTGTCTACATGTAATATCATACTATGCAGTCACCCACCGTTGACTGACATATGATCTTCATATTGAAAATATGTTCTAAGATACCAATCATGCATTTCAAACTACACGACTATCCCCTCTTCCTATACCAAGCATAATTTAAATGACAAGTACATAATTACCCCTAAACAAAATTTATATCACTTTATCTAATGACTCAAATTGGGCTTTGGGTCAAGTCTAATACAACAATGCTTCAAATATAAATTAATTCTATTTACATCAATTTAATGCTATTACTAAGGTGTTTATAATACCTAAAATTGTCACACTAAGAACTACAATGTACTTCACCTTGCCATAAACTCCCAAATAATCAATGATATAACATTCAAATGATCATAATTTTATGTATTACTTGATGTATATGAATAATGTTATTAGGTTGATCAAGCCCAATATTAAAATATAATAAAACAAAATATGATTAAAAGAATTTTGTAAAGCATCTTAACTAGCAATAGAGGAATAAAAAACTATTACCATCCACATAGCACTTAAAGAGAAATACTAGGTTTAGTCATTGCTTCTTTTAAGTAACTTCGTTAATTATGTTTAAATTTAATTTAGGGATGAGGATTTGTTCAATTATTTAAAAAATATATTCTTAATTTTTTTATATAACAAATTTTCATTAATGTCTAATTATCATTGAACTTCCATTATCATATTAAAAATTTACAA
>VDFB02205384.1:0-25218 GCA_007258455.2 Sequoia sempervirens | reverse complement strand
AATTAAATTAGAATCTTGCTATTATAATAAGAGTTTAGTATTGATACCATTACTTTCACAAAAATATTTAGTGAATATTTCCAAAACTATTTACCATGTGTTATATATTTTATTTCATAATGTTAAAGGAATTTTAACGAAATAAAGCTTCTATTTCAATTCTACTTATATATATATATCTTATTAAATCTATAGAAGGCACCAGTACCAATACAATTTTATATCCTTAATCTCTAGCATTATAAACTCTTCCACATATTTCTTTATAATAATCCTACAATCAAATTAAATTACTTCCAAATAATCATACATTAAAGACAACTCAAGTGACCACTAATTTGTTTTCCAATACTTTAGAATATACATAATTTAGCTATTTAACATCCTTTTAATTGAGAACTTAATAAAAAAAAAAAACAACATTAATCAAATTAAAGCTAAGGAGAAAAAAAAAAATAGGACAATCATGATTTAAATACATCTTCAACTCAGAGAGTAAAGTGTATTATTTTACTTACCCTGGAAATAGATATTTTATCTACTAAGGTGACAAAATGTGCAAGGAACTTTTGTGTATGGACCAAACTGAAAGGATCTTTAAAAGAGATCGATTTAAATTAAAAATGTGAGGGATTATAATAGTTGCCC
Source organism: Sequoia sempervirens (assembly GCA_007258455.2). Taxonomy (NCBI): domain Eukaryota; kingdom Viridiplantae; phylum Streptophyta; class Pinopsida; order Cupressales; family Cupressaceae; genus Sequoia; species Sequoia sempervirens. The sequence goes on along the minus strand of VDFB02205384.1, from coordinate 24,570 downwards.
TAAAGAGAAAGTTTGGACAACTTACAACAAGCTAATTATCTTGGCAACTACTAAACTTAGAGGCTTGAACTCAAGGATTAGCAACAATCAACAGAGGGAGAGACACTTTAATAATAAAGGATTGAACATTGACCAAGCACTACAGAATGACGATGTTGGGCACATAGGTTAATGGACGCTTGGGGTTTAAGATAGAAATTCACATTGCAAATTAATCAAAGAACTCAATATCAACACAGGAAGCAATATCTACACTGACTCAAGGATCGATTTTAGAGGGATATAATATCATAGCTATTTCATCGCATACAAATTAGATATGAGGAGCTCGATCGGGTGCAAAGATAAGGTTGAAGATCACATAATAATGTTTGGCTAAAGGCGAGCTGCATCGACAACCCAGGCATAACATGCAAGGTGAAAGAATGAGGATACAACAAGAAGATTGGTTGCAGGGCATTGGTAGAGGAGATGAACATGGCTCTTCCAAGCCATCCACCGAGATGGTTTCAAGAGAGCCCAAGATTCAGGTTGATACGAAAGTGATGGCATCAAGGTTCCATTTCACGTAGCCAACCAGATGAAGGGAATAAACTCTAAGATGTCTCTTTCGAGTTCCAGGGAAACACAAAAATCTCAAGGTAACCATGGAGGTAAATAACAGAGTCTAAACATTCTAAAATACTCCAAATACAAACTCCATACGAAAATATACTTGTAGCAATAGACAATGCCAAAGAAACAGACTGAAACCATATGCAACGAATGAAGAGATAATAAGGAAGAGGCACGACTTGCATGGCTTAAGACTGAGACATTGAAGGTATGAACTATGCTCACAATAACAGTCACAAACTTGAACATTTCCCAGGTAGCAAGAAACCCCACAATCTCACTATGCACACGCAACTATCTTTGAGATAGGTAGTGTTATATTTTAACTAATCGTCGCTTTCAATACAATTAGTGCAATAACAAACTAGGCACATGTATTACTGCTGACACCTAAGAAAATTTCCTACATAATTACATTTATATGGTAGAGCTTCTCAAGGAACACAGATGCAATGATGGCACTGGTAACAACGTCTTCCACTAAGCGAGTTTAGAGTTTCCAGAAACTAGTTTGATACTAAGATCAAGCATGAAAATCACAACCCCAACAATAAGCAACAACGACGATTAACAGGAGCCAAAAAAAAAAACAAGAAGTAAATTGTAGCCAAAGTGAAACCGAGCCATGAAATCAATAGACAAAATACAATGATTGTAGTTTTACAAATACACGTCCATTGAATACTTTATGATACGAGATTCAATAAACAAAGTCATCAACAAACACGTGTTGTTTTCAACAAGCAGAAAGAGAGAGAGTTGTCAATTGCATTATGAGAGCTATCCATTGCATTATTCGAAGAGCAAACAAAGGGATCAAGCCAACCTGGTTTCCTTCAGTCGTTGACGGAGATGGTGATCGAAACCGTCCTCTTACGCAACCCGAAATTCATTCTTCATTCCCCACCAACAACTTCTTGCCTTCAGCTCTTTTCTCAATCTTCCCACTCAACTCCCCCGACATTCTCCAGTCTTCAATTTCCTACAAACTATCTTGCTTTCAGAGCATTGTGCCGAGTTTTTTTTTGGTCTGATCGCCCCCAAACAAGAAAAACTTCCCCCCAATTCTTTTTTTTTATGGTTGATATAAAAATAATTTCCTTTAGCTTTCGAATTGCCAAAAAAAACAAACAAAGATAGCAAGTTTCTATTATCATTTCAGTCCTTTCAAAAAGCAGGAACATGCATTCGTCCTTTTGAGTTCTTCTAACGATTTTTCCACTAGTCTAAAATCTTATTGCTTTTATTTGATTAAAGACTCATATTTATCTCCTCTTTCAATTTAAGAAAAAACTCCTTCTATTAATACTTATCTTTAAATTTTATTTTATTTTATTTTATTTTCTTATCATAATTTTCGTTTTAAAACTTATCTCTAAATTTTGAAATCATATTGTTTTCAACCTTTATTTATTGTTTTCTTCCCTAGTTTAAATCTTATCTTCAAGACTTGTTAGAAATCATGTTAGCTTTCCTTCTAAAATTTATTTTAATTTCTTGATTTAATTATAATTAAACACTTACTTTCTATATTGATTTGAGCTAATGTTTCCATCAATTTTAATTTACTTATATTGATTAATCAAAATATTAACTTATCACGAACACAAGACCAATTAAACAATTCAATCATGAAACCAACACGACACCACAACTCAATTAACCATACTTACTCAATAATACTTTTACGAAAACAACATGACCAATCAACAGTTAGCTTACTTGAATTACTAGAATGACCCAAACGGAGAGGTATTACAAACAATATCCAAAAATAAGACAAGTTGTTACAAATAAGAAACATGTATTGTCCTTTCAAAATTAACATTCTATGTATTCAGATCAAATACAATGAACAACCTGCATTGCTTATTATGAAATATAACGAACAATCACAAAACTATATTTCCAACAAGATGCAACATACAACACTTATTAATAGATGTTAGGATATCTTAACCCAAAGAACCTATCATAACCATGTAATCAAATTATGTGTGCCATAAGGATCGCCACTTTGAATGGCCTTTAGGTGGACAAAAATTGAAGAGGAAGAGAGAATTCTCATCATTGACTTCCAAGAAGTTGAACGCTATTGAATTTTGTTCAAAATCTTGTGATTATCCATTTTCTCATAGAAACTACATTTCAATGTTGATTTTGAAAATGGTTTGAGACAACACAAAACCCAAGGTGTTGGTGTCTACATTCCAAAAAGGATTTAGGTTTCCATTATAATTAAAGCTTTAGTCGAGATAATGGTGAAGGCTTGTGTACTACATGGAGGAAATAGAGGTTCAAATCTAGAGTAGAGTACTTGCACCCTAGATGAACAATATTCAAGTTAAATTGAAAAAGATGCCCTTGCAGGCTGCCACAATTGAGGTCTCATACATGATATTGGTGTCTTGCTTGTCACTGGCTTAAAAATTATCCTTATTTTTCTTTATGCCCCATAATTCAAACCATAGAAGTATGACATACCATAAAAAATCAAGTTTAACCAACACTCTTTCAACATCCAGTTTGCTTTTAGTCATCAACATTAAGATAGAACTTCTGACACCATTAAGAGAGATAAATGTTCCGACCAAATTTGTATTACATCGACTACAATAGTGGTGTACCATGTGAAAACTCTAGGTGTTAATAATAGTAATATCTAACCCCTTTTATAGATTATGCCATTCACCTGACAATATTTTTAGATTATGACATTCTCAATGGAGATTAGGCAATCTATTGATAGACGTAATCAAGGATACTTATAAGCATGATATAATGATTTTACTCCAAATGAGAACAATGGCATGGGTACATTAGTTCACATCATCATTTGTGACATGCTCATCTAGGACTACATCGAAAACAAATTCATGCTTCTCTACATATGCTGTCAAGTCCATCTAAAGGAAAAAAATTGTTTTAGTCATAATACAACATTGTGGTCTCTAAGCTCAATGCTACTATAATTGCTTTCAAAATCTAGGGAAAACTAAGTTGCTCAAATTCACTATGTTATCCAATAGATATAAATTTTTGAAACAATTTAAGGATGATCATGCTTGAGTTGTCAAAAGATAATATTTTGATAAGATTATAATATTACATGATGTTATAGATTAAGAAGCATAATTGTACTTGTTGTGTAGCCAAATTTTTTTGAGGATGAGGTAGTTTATTTTTTATAGTTTAGAATGAACACGTGTGGATGAAAGGAATTGAGAGGAATAGAAAGAGTTTGTTCAGGTAAACATAGTTACAAACAATCTGCACAGTTTGTCAGGTTTTCCTAATTGATAAGTAGGTATCTACTTGAATATTAACTTATAAGGTTGAAAGGAATTGAGATGAATATGCATAGCTAGTTATGCTTTCCTACTTAACAAGTAGAGGAATCAATTAAAAAAAATATTTCTTAAAAATCTATATTTGACTCAAATATTAAAATGCATATATTTAATTTTTATGTTCTTTGAAAATTAAAATTTGTTTTGAAGATAGTTTTTTTTCTAAAATAATTTTATGTGGCTCAAACCCATATTCTTATGAAAATATCTTGAAGGAAATTATGTTTTTCTTATAAAAAAAATAATCTAATAATTAAAATAATTTTTCTTTATATTATTTCCTCTAAATTATTTTACTCAATCAATTTATTTACAATTTTTAAAATCATATATGTTTCATTACTTCAATAAATTAAAGTTTAATATTTTATGATAATATTTTTATTCAAATATTAATATAAAAAAGGGAATCATGTCAATTTTAATTTATATAGTTATAAATATATATATTACTAATTAATACATATATAAATATAATAATTATATATATATATATATTTATTTTAATTCAATATAAATATTTAAAATATATATTTACAGCATGCATAAATCCATGGAGAGGCCAATGGCCTTGTTACTTTAAAAAAATTAATAAAATTTTAATTTTATTATTAATTAATATTTATTTTTAAAAAAAAATTATAATATAATATAATATATATATATTTGTCTTTACAAATATTTAAATTTATTATATATTTATATATATATATATTAAAATATTTAATATGAACATTTAAATTGGATATGAAAATTTAAACTTGGCTAAAACTAAACATTTTTTTTAATTTAAATGAGAAGAAAAAAATCTTTAAATTTAGACTATTTATTTAATTAATATAATAAATTTATTTATTTCCTTATTAATTATTAATTAGTTAACACTTTTTATTTCACAAACTAACATATAGTAATTAATATAAGTTGTAAATAGAAGGTGAATTATTTCTAAAACAAATATTATAGAATTTGTGATTGATTTAAATGATTAATTTATTAATATTAATTTAAATTTGATTTAAAAGTAATTACTCTTAATTTTAAAGTTGATTTTTAAAAATAATAAATATTTTCTAAAAGTAATTAGTATTTATTCTAAATAATTTGTAGTCTTAATTCATTTATTTTGCAAAACATATGTTAGTAATTAGAGTTAGTTCAAATTTCAAAGCAATTGAAAATTTGTTAGTTTAAATATATGTTTAATAAGTGTTGTTTTAGAATTAATTTATGACAAAAGAGGTGAATAGTATTAATTTATTTAAATTATAATATAAAAATAATTTACAAGGTATTAATTTATTTTTAAATAATAATTAATTAATTTATATTGAAAAGTAATTTTTTTGAGTAATTGGTATTAATATTTTGAAAGAATTAGCTCAATTAAATTTATGCTACAAATCAATTTAGTATTAAAGGTAATTAAAAATAGTTGAATTTTGATGTTATATTGATTAATTAGTTAGCATTTGTTATTCAAAGTTTAAATTTTATTAATTATTATTATTATTTTAATAATGCAAAGGAAAATAGTAAATAAATGTTACATACCCAATGTGAGGGGTAATTAGTAAGTAATTTAATGAAAAGTAATTTATTGTTATAGTGTAATTTAATAAAAAGTAATTTATCGTTATAGTGTAATTTAATTTTCAAAATAGTTAGTATGGTTTACCTCATTGAATTATTGGAAATAAACAACCTAAGTTTAAAAAAACTCGTAAAAATTAGTTAAGATTCCGAAATGGAAGTAATGGAAGTAATGGAAGCGCATTAATGGATTATATTGGGTGAAATTTGTCTACCAATTAGATTGAAGAGAATTGAATTTTGAAATATATTTTGTTATAAAATTGGCATGTATACATTGATAATAGATAAAAACAAATCAAATAGAAAAAATGCTTTAGCTCTCATTGGTTAAAAAGAGAATTATTAATAACTAGTTAAGATTTGGTGGTGCCTATAGTTCCCTGGCAAGAACTAATAAAAAGATTCAAAATAACGAAATAGATTAATTACAAGTGAAAAAATAAAAATAAATTATTATGGTCTTTGTGGCAAAAAAACCTTGAAAAGTTGCGATAAAAAAGTTTATGCTTCCCGAACTACCTTATCACAAAGCGCAGGTAGCCAATAAAATTGGAGTGAAAATTAATTTTGAAATTCCGAAAGTTGGGGTAATCTGGTATTATTTACTTTAACTATATACCATTTGTCAAACAAAAAAGTTGAGTTCTCATTTGTTAAAACTGTGCTATTAATAACTCATGGCAAAAGGGTCACTTATAGTTCCTTTGGCAAGAACTAAAAATAAATGTGTTTTCAATGTTTATTTGTCGGGCTTTAAAAAAGATGTGCCAATAATGTTGCAACTACTAATGATTAATTTTTCTGATGGTTAAAATAGATTGGTAAGTAAAATTTTGATCTATAATAAGTAAATTTTATAATTGATTTTCTTGATAGCAATCAATATTTCATAAATTTATCTATATAATTTTTATTTAATTTTTCTTAATTATATTAAATTATATTTTATTAAATTGTTATGGGTACCTTTAAGTTGCTTTATAAATAATTTTATGTGTTTTTATAATTAACTTGATATTGTGTATGTGCTGCCATGAATGTTATAATATAAAAAAATAAAAAAATTTCAATGTTTATTTGTTAGTTTGATTTGAGAATAATGTTGCATAGTAATGATTAAATTTTTCTTGATTGGTTAAGGGATATTGTGAAATTATTCAATGTTAATTTAATGTTATGAATGCTATATAATATAAAGAAAAATATTTCTAATATATTTTTAATGCATCTTTATATTTTATAAACAAACATCTAAAATAAAAATGTGATTGTAAAAAAAATACAACTTAATGAGTGAACATACATTTAAAGTTAAAAGTGAAATTATAAAACAAAATTGTAGATTTATTTTATTTTTCTTCTATAAATATAAATTTTTTATTTGTCGTCTGCCTAGTAGTGCCTACTTCTCCTTTTAATGAATGTTTTATTTTGCAAGGGTTGATTTAGTGCTACCGTTGATCTATTTCCTGCAGATATCAACAATGCCCGCCATCCCGTGATCGGGAATTCAAGGATTGTGAAATCACGGGTGGGCGCCACATGTCCTATCCGGGGGAGCTCAAGGGTTGATTTAGTGCTACCGTTGATCTATTTCCTGTAGATATCAACGGTGCCCACCATCCCGTGATCGAGAATTCAAGGATCGCGAAATCACGGGTGAGCGCCACGTGTCCTATCTAGGGGATCAAATTTGAGCTATCACTGACCAACTACCATTTGATCTGAGCCGTTCCATGCCATCTCGCAATGGTGCTTGGGTTGATTGCGAAATCACAGGTGGGTGCCACGTGTCTCATCCAATGAAGGCTAAAGAGTAAAGGAAACACTAGCTAGCTTTAAATGTATTAAGGGGCGGATTACTAAAGTGTTCTCGAGACACACATGTTCTAAATCTACGGATATGTTATAATCTCGCTAGAAAAGCTGCTCAAAGGTTAACAACATGGCTGGCGACTGTGTTAAAGGAACGAGATCAACGGCGCCCGCTATCCCACGATCAACGATTACAAGGATCGCGATATCATGGGCGAGTGCCACATGCCCTTCATAAAGGATGAAATCTGCGTGACCATTGATGAGCTATCTCTTCAAGATTGATGGTGCCCGCCATCCCACGATTAGGAATTTTGGGATCGCGATGTCGCGGGTGCCTACCACGTTTCTCATCCAATGAAGCCTAAGGAGTGAAGAAAGCGTTCATCGGTTTTAAATGTATTACGAGGCAGATTACTAATGCGCTTGTAAGATGCACGTGATTTATTTCAATGCAGATGTTATGATTTTAAGGGAAAAGCTGTTTGACAGTTAAAGGAAAGGACATTGACCTTTTTTGAAGGAGCAGGCTTTATGGTAAAAAGATCGACGGTGCCTGCCATCCCGCAATGATAAATCAAAGGATTGTGATATGGCGGGCAACCGCCACATGGCATTCCTTCACGGCATATGACATAGCGGGCCCCTTTATTGCCATGTTGGTGATTATGTCAGCCTGTTTTGAAGATGGCCGTCGATGATTTGATCAAACTGAAGGATCAACGACTCAAATTTAAATATGTATAAAATTATGGTTGGAGCCATTCGTGCCGCCCGCGAGTGAGCTTTAATGGAGGATGAGACATCCACTGGTAGAATTTGATCGACATAAAATCAATTTACTCGTCTCATTTGTATCACAAAGCATCCAAGTATTTCGTGAAAACAATTTCAGAACCAAAGGTGAAATTGCGAGCAGCTGCTACCAGAAATTGGAGTTTGTGCGAAAAAAGCCGTGAGTTAATTTTCTCTATTTCCCAGTCATTCTACACCTAAATTTGGGAAGGGGGGGTCTGCTATACTTGTCACTGAGTTCATTAAAATCTTTTGTTAGGGCTATTATTTAATCATAAATTATGAGGAATTGTGGTATTTTTACTCTATAATTTCCTATCTCTACTTAGTCATAGCCACTTCAAGTGTAACATTGTAGTGAGGCCATAGTTTGTCTAAAATGGCACCAACCAAGTAGCACTCTGGCCACATTGAGTATTTAAAAAGAAACTTGTACGATGATTTCCTAGATCAATTTCCATTATCAACAAATGAGAGAAGGAAAGGTTTGGTGTTGATGCGAGGGAAAATCCTAGGGTAGGGGTTGGTGTGTAATAATTCCAACATTGTTGATGCTAGGGTTCCACTCACAGGCTTAGAAATGTTCAGATTATGGTATGGATAGAGGAATTTTCCTCATCCTTTTTCAAATGGATGGATGTACGACATGGGAAAGCGGTTGTTCCAAATGTGTTCCCTCGATGTGGACTTACTTAGAGCAGCTAAAAGATATGACCCTATCACACGGCAATCGAGATAATGGAGGGTTCTATTAGAAATTAACAAAGATGCTATCCAATAGACTTTTTATTTGAGTGAGCCAAGTGATGACTTGGTTCCTATTAATCTTGAAGAAATGAAGCAGGAGTATACAAAATTTCAATCTCTTTTTAGGGTTAAGCCGCTTCCACCTCATCTAGTTAAGGCAGGGGATTCACAATTTCACATCAGCCCTAGTGACCAGGAACCCTTCAGATTGAATTGTTTTGGAAAGCCTTTCCTGGCTACTTTCTATTCACTATGTCAGATTTTGGGTTTTAGCCCTGGTGCAGTAATGTCGATTGCATACATGTTCATGGGGGTGCAAATACAACACCTTAACTTCTCTGTAACATATGACTTTGCTTCTTTTTTGGTGGAGAGGATAGATGAAGGACTGTCGAAGTTGCAAAATAGTGATACTGGTACTTAATTCTTTTGGTATTCCATGTTGATGCATATGTTCTTGTTTATGAATGCTGATTTCTTTGCTAAGAATATGAACTTAAGACAATCAGTTAATGGAGAAAGATTGCCAGTACAGATATGTGCTGCAGATTTATCCTATAATAAGGAAAGCACCAGTTATGTGCAATTTGATAATTGTTTTGCTACAAGATTGAGGGCTAGATTGATGGTAAATGTACCTAGGATCCCTCAAGAACTGCATGATTTCCTCTTAGGCCAAGGAGAGGAAACCAGAATTGAGGGTTTTACATAACTAGGGGTGACATTATCCCATATCCAAAAGACATTCCGAGAATATATGGATTTCAAGGAACCCCTCACATCGCCATTCAATGTGCCACCAAGACTAGGGCTTCTGGGTTATGTGGCGATGGGGTGTATTCATGAAGATAACCTAACTGGAAAGGGAAGGGAACATTATTCCCCTGATTATACGTAATGTCTAACTTTACATTTTCAAAGGGAGGTCGATACATTTTGACAAATTCTTTGTTGATTACCATATGAGATTTGGTCCAAGGAAACAACATGATCCTGAAGGTTTCTTTGCTCTTTTCAGACAAAGAATAAAAGGTGGCAAATTTGCACATGAGTTCAATTTCCCTGAGGACCTGATCAGGAATGAATTTGATTTAAATAGACAGGAATTGAACAAGGAAAAGTGGATAGCTTATAGTAAGCTACTGGATATTATGCATGAAATGGATCCGACGTATGATCCATTGATGGAATTCACTCCATACCACAAGAGAATTAATTTTTTAATGAATAATTTCAAGGAGATAATGGACACCTTGACAGCCAAAAAGATAAATTTAAGGCTAAGTCTGGATATGCAAGGACAAAGTGATATGCCAATTGAAACAAGGTGAGTATGTCAGCCTACAGAAAGGCAGCCCATCTATAGGAGGAAAAGGGATACTGGCAGTGATGAGGAAGAAGTAGACAGAAAAGGGAAGAAAATAATGAAGGCACCTTCACGACCAAGCCCAAAATTAAAAGTAACTGGGGCTGTCAAAATCATTGAATTAAAATCTTCACCACAGCGCAGTCCCCCATCACAACCACCTGAGCCAAGTCCTAAGAGGCAAAGAATTGATCACCTACCAGAGGATTTCACAGATGAAATTATTGTTACTGATCAAGACATGCAGGTTGGTATGTCATCCCCTCCTAGGTCAGTTGAATTGGTTCTATCCGATTTGGATATGAATGGTAAGAGTGTGCAGGATGCAAGAATGGAGGCTTGCAAGGAGTTCTTAGATGACAATGCACTTGTAAAGACTCCTGTATTCTTGCAATTGACATGGAGGATGAAATTTGAGGAATATCAAAATAAATGCAAAGAGAGAAGAGAACTAAGGCCTGACAGGTCAGATCAAGAGAATGATGATGAAGTGAAAGCTAAACTAATGGAAGAGTTCAAAAACATCACTCCTGAAGAAGGAAGACAACTAGTGAATCAAGCTGGGGTTTTGATTTTTTCTGAATGGGACATCGCAGATGCAGTGGCTTTCAGTGCCATTATGAAGTCCAAGAATCCTTTTCAGGATTCTGAAGAAGTTAAGGCAGCATTACAAAAATCTGCCTTCAGTGAGGAATATGAGAACTTGGCAATTTGGGCATTGGCTCCACAAGGAAGAAAGTCAGACATTGCTGATATTAATCCAAATTTCAAAGGAGGATTAATAATAAAGAGGGCTTCAGAGAGTACAACAACTGAAGCCACTAGTTTAACTATGAATGTGGCCAAGTTGGCCCAAAAGACTACTGAAAGGGAGGAGGCTGAAAGAAAGAGCCTAATGGAGAAGTATAACATTTTAATTGAAGAATATAGTAAAATGCAACAGATGAATGTTGAGCTGCAAACTGAAGTAGAAAGGTTCAAGTATAGACATACTAGGGAAACATCCAATGCTCTAGGAACCAACACATCACCTCCCATAGTAGGGTCAATGCCTCTTGCTTCTCCAAATGTTTCTACACCAGGGTCTCCCATTCAAAATCCTGCTCTTACCCCTCCTCTAGAACAAGTTGATGAAGAAACAAAGTGCTCTATTGATCCAACAAAGAGGTAGCTCATGCAGAAAATTAATCAATTACAAACATCACTAAGGGTAAAAGAGGAGGGTTTTCTTTCGAAAAAAAAGAAATTGTTACTCTTGTTTTGGAGCATTTAAATAAAAGGTGTATACAACTCCATTTCTATACATTCTTTTGTATTCTCTTGCTATCCTAAGCAATAAATAATATTGATAGGGATTAGGGGATAGTGATTCCAATAATTCAAAATTGGATCCCTAGGGTAAATAATCTAGATGTTATGACTAAAGCCTCAAGGTTTGATGCAAATAACAAGCCCCAATCATTGAAGCCTACTTATATATTAGTTAAATCATTGCAAAGTTTTCAGACCTTACCAGATAATCTAAGTAGGAAGATAGGGAGTTGGTAAAGAACTTCAATGATTGGGGTAACACACTGTTACCTGATATAACTGATGAGCAGGGGGGAATCAGAACACTCCAACAATGGCAGGACTAAGCAAGTAAAGTCATCAATAATCAAATTTAAAAAAAAATTGATGACTCAGATTATGATTTGTTGGTAAATTGTATGGATAAGATTATTGGTACCGGCTCATTTTTGGAATCTTTTGAAAGAGATGCTAATCAGCTAATGGTAAAGTATTTTCCTTATAGTACAAAGGTAAAAGAGGTGATTGATTTTGAATGGCCAACTAACAAAGTATACCAGAGGTGGGTGGCTAAGTATTTGAATGATGATGAGTAAAAAGATTGGGCTACCGACAGGTGGAAAATCAGATGTTGTAGTTAAACGCTCTTTCTTTGTATGATGACTCTTCTTGGTGTGGGTTTCTCGCTGGTTTTTATTATTGCATCAACCTTCCTCCTCAACATACGATGAATCCAGGAATATGCTCTGAGGATGATTGTTGTTGTAATGATTTTGAACAAGAATATTTTTCATGGTGGTCGTTGTAACAATTTTGGAATATCACCGTGTGCTCCAATTGACTATCGACAGTGTACTTTTCCGCCCGGTATTTATTTACTCTTCATTTCTATAAGAAGGATTTGCCGTATATCGAAGTTAGCAAGTTAGATAACTTTTGGTTTCCAGCCTAGGTGGAAGTTGGCAGAGCCGAATTGTAAAGTCCGATGGTTTTAGAGAAATGCAATTTAGGTTTTGAGTCATTATGTACAGGGTCGGAGTTCATAGAGATTTAATGTTGTATACCAAGACTACATTTGAGTTGAAATAAAACTAGAGCTCATGTCTCCATTGTACATGCATATTTAAACTTTGAATGAAATAACTAAGGGTTGTTTTATCCATCTCATCATAGGTGTGTATGATTCTATTTTAGCTTTAATTCAAGGAATTAATTAAAATGTTTGAATGGGATTATAGGCGGATATTTGATGTATAAGGATTTGATAGGTAGTCCTAGGTTAGAATGGATACTAATGAAATTGTAATTCAATATTGTCAGGGATCTTATATGTGATGTATTAAATCTGTTATAAACCTCTAGATGCTTATGAATTTGACTCTTGCAATGGATATATGACACTTATCTAAGTTGTAATTATTAGTGTAGTTCAGCATTTGTTTGTCTTTGCCTAGAGCTTGCTACAAATTGCAAATCATTGGGACTATCTTATACAATGGATTGTGTTTAGTTATCTCATACCGATAGTTGATATTGTCTTATGAACAACCAATTCTAGCTGATATTATCTTATCGTTGAGCTTCATTACATACCTATCCGCTATTGTTAATGTTGTTTATAATAATGGTGCGTGAGGTTGTAACACATTAAGGGATCACCCTCCCAGATCTTGCAGAGCCTGAAGTGTATGAGGCTTTTAAAGTCCTCATCAGTTGGTCCAGGTCCTTCGAGCTGCCTTCGATTGGAATTGGCAATTCCATAGGTATATTAGAAGACAAACCTAGTTACATTATAAAAAGAACCAACATACACGTCAACCACTGAACAACCACCTCTACAACCGACTTTTTAATCTTTTATGATCACATGAAACATAAAACACACTAATTTCAAGGTTGTTAACATCACTATTGAAATGTTTTAATTTTTTGACCTTTCAAACATTAAAAAGTACATAATTAAATTAGTCATGTAATGGCATAAAAATTAAAAAAATCATGAATTAATTATGTAACCACATAAGTCAAATATAATTCTATCAAGAAATTAATATCAAATAGATAATATAATGAAGTAACTTATACATTTCAATGTCATTGATCTTCTTCTTCATCCAACTCTTTGTCTGTATCATCCAATCTAGATTTGACATTGTAAGGATTGGTCATATCATCATAATCATTGATATTAGTTTCGATAATGTCATCATCCACATGGATGTCATCTTCATGAATATTAACTCCTACATCATCATCATCATCTAGTTCCTCCTTCGACATTCGCCGTGACATCATCAACTAACCGTTGATCCCGGACATCATCTACACTTATCTTCTAGTTCTTCGCATCTTCTTCTTTCCACCACATTATACTTTACCGCCTTCCTCTTGATCAGCAAGCTCCAGCAACAAATGACCAACCCGGTTTAATTCGAACCTTCCGAGTAAAATAATTCGGCCAAATTACGAAGAACATAGGGCTCATTTCTAGCTCGCTCAATCAACCTTGTATTAACCATGGTAAATCCATTATCATGTTCAATAATAGTTCTCTCAGGATCATTTTCATTCAATCGTAGCCTATACCATATGACGACGAACAAAATTAATCTTAAGGACTTAAAGTCACACTTAAGTACATCATCCAAAATCCCATAGTATCAATTTTCTGAGACTTCTGGATGTATGTCGCTTCTAAATGAAACATTAGTAACCTGAAAGACTGTAGTTATACCAGAATCACAAGTTTTCTTCATGTCATCCAACATTTTGATTCAAAATTTACAACCATTGCACCACATAGCCTTGTGGTGTTTCATCTGCAATATGTCAAACATGTAAAAATTATTGCAATATCATCAGTTGATAAACATATTTATTCTTGGCCGAATGTATGCAAAGAAAACAATCTCAACATATATATACATCAATATAATTGAAAATAATTAAATAATATGGGTGGTTAATATATTTATACGTACCTCTTTATCTTTTAAACCATATGCTAAATCAATTTACCTTTGTGTAACATTGGAATCTCTATTACAATGAGCTTCTTTAACCAATGAAGCCACACCTTCCCATGTTAATGCGTGACTAGATTGTTGACATCATTCAATCCATATCGCCATCCAATCAAGATTGTTGTCGTAGTATCCCACTCGACTAACTATATAAAAAAAAATTAAAATTCACAAACGACGGTAATTAGTTAAATACCACAGTATACAACCTTAATTTATAATTTCAATGTATATTGAAGATTAAAAATTAAATAAGTACAATATACATAAAACCATATGTAAAATGTATTCCAATTAATCTCCATGACCATCTTATAATTACCTCTCACTTTCCTCAATCTACCTTTCCCCATCAGGTACTCTCCTTCGAATTTGTTAATGGAGTTGGGATCCCAAATGCGATCTACATGGATGTTTGCTACAAACTTAGGAAGATATTCACTAATATACACCATGGTCTAGTATACCATATATCCCTCCACCATAGAACCTTCAGGATGTGCTCTTTGTCTAACCAAAGCCTTCAAAAATTTCAAGTGCCTCTCAACCATCCACATTGACCTTGTGTGTACAGGTCCACAATCAACCCTCAACCTCGGGTGTATGAGGTAGTGTTCTTGTGCATTGAAAAATGTTGAAGGTAGACACTTTTTCATTTCACACATTAGATCAGGAATTTTTCTCTTCCAATAATTTATATCTTCTTTGTGGATTTCTTTAGATGACAACCATCTACAAGTGATTCAAGGCGCAAATATATTAACGAGATTTAACAAAAATATACACTATATTACATAACAAGTAAAACAAATGACAATTATAAGATGTATATAATGAATTGAACAAATATCGCTACTTACCTCATGTATTTTCCAAGATCATATATAACTTGCTTGACATTGTTGTCAAAGTTGTCTGGGAGAGATAGAGGTAGAACGTACTGCAACAATTATAAAATGATCTTTTCATTATTTTTCCAAAAGTAGTAAAACACAATACACCTAAAAAGTACATGCATTATACAAGTGTATAATATACTGTAATAATTACCTTTAATGAAGGTATCCTAATCATGCATTTTCATCCTTGACCCAAATTCACCTTTCTTTGTTATTATATTGTTTATGTTTGCAGCAAATCCTGTGGGAAATCAAATTTTTTGTATGACTTCTTTTATAGCATTGCTTTGCTGCTCTGTTAATAACCAAGGAAGGGCACTTACATTAATTTGGTCTCCATCGCTATTTAATTAAATGATATTTTTCATTGTATGATTGGCTTCCTAAATGTCACTACAAATTTTGACAATTTTTTCTTTGTCATGCCTTCCATCCAATATTTTCCATAATGTTTCTATTATATTCTTTTTGATATGCATTGTATCAAAAAAATGCACAATTTGTAGCTGTTCATGGTAGGGCAACCTATTAAATTGTCTAGGATAACTTTTCAGTCCTTGTGGAAGCTGACCATTAATGCCTCGACGACCTTCATGAAGCATGTAAGTTAAAAAAATTAACAACGACAATCATTGTCAATTACAACATGAGTAAACACAAAACAATATAAAAATATAAATTCAAAACATATCATATATAATAGATAAACAATTTGATCCAATGTATAACCTTGACTATTAATTCTATTATATTCCAACTTCCATAGGCGAGGTGTCATTCTTCGTGGTTTTGATGTAGTCTCCTCTTTCCCATTGAAAATATGTTTTTCAGTAGTTTGATACTTATGATTTATATGAAGGAAGTGCCTATACTCATCAAACACCTGCTTTCCTAAACTTGTTGAATGACGAGATTTCACTTTGGTCTGGCAAATTGACACATGCAAATTTTCCTTTGTTTGAAGACCCCAAGATCATATATAATTGATTAAATATACAATTTTATAATTATATATAATGAAGATTATTTAAAAACATGCATGATATCTACTTCTATCAAATTAAATATCATTAAAGTGCAGTCGAATGTTATAACATACCACAAATGTGTATTAGCCCTATGGCATCATGGATTGTCCATACAAGCATTGCATGGAATTGAAATTTTCTTTGTCCTATTGGTCTAGAGACATCATACATAGTGACACCATTTCATAACTTTAGTAACTTGTCGATAAGAGGCTCGATATATAAATTCATAATTTTAACTTGGTACTTACCTAGTTGAATGAACATAAACATTACATAATTATTATAACCATTTTACCGCAATATATATAAATTAATGTACATGACTATTGAATGAAAAAATATGTCATTATGCAACAAATAAGACAAATGAGATGCTACTATGTTAAAGAAAATTGATGTAACCAAATACCTAGAACAATCATTGATGACATTATGCTCCTCTTTATTGACATCCATGGAGGAATGTTATTGTTGATAACAAAAACAAGCCACACCGAGTAAATAAATCTCAGCTCTCCGAATGGATTGACACCGTCTACTCCCAATGAAAGTCTGAGATTACGAGGTTCTTCTTTAAAGTGTGGCCATTTTTTCTCCATGTCCCTAAATGTAGAACCATCCTAGAATTCAAGAATGTCATCTCCACTTCTATTTCGTGCATGGTAATCCATAAATTATGCTAAGCTTTTGCACCTAAATCCTCGTTGCATATGTGGAATAATGAGAATATAATGAAGAACCTTGCGAGGCACCTTTTTTGTGAGTTGATTTGTTTGATATCTACTTATATGACATTCTGGGAATTCTCAAGGTAAATTCCCCGTTGTTTATGATATATAATATGACTGTTGAGACATGCATCTAATAATATGCCACTCCATTCTCAGTTATCTTCATAATGGACAACATAAATCTCAAAAGGAGCTGCAGGTAAAATATTTTGATGGTGGTAAATGTGAATTCACCAATCAATCTACAACAAAAATAATTTGTTAATATAAAGAATATTAATGGCAGATTGTCCTCTATTTACAGTGATGAACTAACAACACCAAAATAGATGAAAAAAGATGACATATATGATATACCTTAACATCAGTGAGATTGTTATGTTTGATAAACCATTCATCACCTTCAAGTTCAACAACAACAATACAACAGAGAGAAGAGTTGTTTGGGAGCCTTCATAAAGGGGTTTGTATGCCTTCTCAAGTACAGGTAAATCATGAACATCATCAAAGTCATCTCGATCATCATGATCAAATCTGCCACTAAATGTGTCATGAATCAATGTATTCGCACTAATCATCTTCAACTATGTTTTCTCAAAAAAGGACTTTCTTCCATAGGATCGCTACTTCATCTTCGAGACTACAATCCTATGTTCGTCCGCTTGCAAAACCACATTCTCCTAGCCGATAATCCATTTCATCTACCTGTGGTCAATCACGTCTTGCATTAATGATAGATTACAATAACCATGATCATGACTGCTGACAGTATATATATATATAATGTTGTTCATATGAAACATTTGCTATACAAATTCAACTTACATAAATATTATAATGAGAAACTACTCAATGGACGATAATCACACCCTTCAACGACCATGTCAGCCAAGCAATGTTTTCAACTGCTAGATTAAAAGTTGTCTCATTCTTTAAGCCCTTTGGTTGCAAGGACAACATTTCCCATCACCTTTTATTTTCAATCTAGCCCACAATCTATTAAGTGTCTCTTCATTTTGTTCTGTACTAATATTATCTGACATGATTTTTCTTCACCAAACTTGACTATTTAGATCTTCAAAAAATATCAAACTCACACTCTAATAATTTTTATTCATAGACAGCTAACAAAATCTAATAATTCTGATATTTTATACCAAAAAAATTTGGCATGCAACCACCCCTGCAAAAGAGAAGATAGTCTGAAGTTAATGACCCCAAACAACACTTTAAAATGCTAATTCCAAAACTTATTAAATTCTGATTTTACTATGATTTCCAACCATTAAGACTTCTAAAATCAGAATATTGAACTTGATCGCAAACTTCCTACAATGGTGGAGGTAGCGAGCTAGTAAGAGAAAGCGACCCATTCCTAAGGAGCAACAAGTCAGAATCATCATTGCTAATGTCAATACAGATTTATCCTTTTAGTTAAAGATGCAATGTGTCACTTCTTATGAGGAGCTTATCCCTAGGGACCTCAACATTGAGAGAGCCCCAATCGCACAAGGAAGCACACACTAGTATAATTTGGCAAATAAATGACTAGGTAACTAAAAATTTTAGTCACAACAACTAAAAATGACTAAATTCTGTTCTTTTTTGCAACTCAGCTATAAATGAGTAAATAAATTACTAGTTTGGTCATTGATTAAAAATTATTTAGTCACACAAATAAAAATAACTAAATAGCTAGTCATTTATTTAGTCACAATCCACTAATAAATCACATTTAAGGAATCAAGAATATAGCCCACAAAATACTCTAAAAATTTAATAAACATACCCTAAAACTTTTGTCAAAATTATTTTTTCGTGCATACCCACCAGAATGGAGTTTTCATTTTAATAAACATACTCTAAAACCCTTCCATCAAAACATTATTATTTTCAAGCATAGACCAATTGTAAAATGGAGAAGTGTTTCGTAGAAGAATGACGTAGAACGCAGGTGAGGAGATGTATGCGAGGAGGTGATAGATTCATTGTTGCTTATCTCATTCCTACTCTACTCAACAAATCTTACATTGTTCCCTCTACTATTTGTAATCTAGGTATTTACTTGACATATATTTACATAATCTCAAATTCCTTCAGAGGCTTTTGAAGTATCATCGTATCCTATATAGGGGTTTAGAATGATTTCTTTTTAATTAAAAAAAAATAAATAAATAATTTATTTTTGTAATTAGATAATGTGGAGATCTCCTAAATTCCCCCAACACACTATCCCTTCTTTGGCACCGTGATACTCCAGCTACTAGGGTTTTGCATGTGACATCTTTAATATCTCCCATGACCGTGGCTTTTAAATAGATCCCAATATTTGCTTTTAATCCTTTTCATGGTAACTTTGAGTTCCAATCCACCTTCACCTCTTCTAAGAACGGTGTCTTAAGCTAGACTGCGATAGTATATGTATTATAAAGCAAGTCCTTCATACCTACCATTGTTCCAAACCACCACTCACTGCCTTGCTTAAAATGTTGCCTCCATAAGCACAATAGCATGTTTTAAAATCATGGTTGCCAGTGATTGACCATTAAAGTCACCACTTTCATCATGAAGATACAATGAGATTTTTGTCTTCAAACTCAAGGCATTATGGAAGATAACATTGTGAATTGTTTGTTGTGTATGATTTGATTTTCTTGCACATTTACTACTTTGCTAACTTCCTTTAAGACTAGGTATTGCACCCTCAGCTGCAATCTCAAACAACTCACTCACTATCACTTGAAGATTCCTTTCATGAGCATCCTTCTATAAAATCAAACTATGCCCTATAAACTACCTACTTACTACAGGGGACTCATTGTTTCATGGTATTGTAGATCTTAAGATCCTTCAACCTTATTGACACTACTTCACAGTCCACAAGGTATTATTCACTATTCCCCATCTTTGATGAGTCTCAAAACACTGCTCAAACATGCAATCCACTACCTCCATTATACATTAATGGCTAAGAAGAAACATTGAACCTATGATTACCACTGTTACTTCATTTGGACAGCCATTCCCTGATTTTATTTTCCTTGTATAACACTACCAAAAGCATTTCCAGAAACCCCAAGGTTAGCAAGGGGGTAAGTGTTCAACGTTAAAATCTCCATTTTACTATGCAAGGTTTGAGCTTTATTATCTTGTCACTGCTCAGCCTCTTTTTGATTGTCACATCTCAAGTGACTGTCATTCTTCTTACCATAGATTGCATTTACAAATGTCACTAAGCTACATAGTGTACTTGTTATTGGCTACAATCTTTAGATTGCAAGATTTTGTTATTGTCTACAATGTCTCAATCTTTCTAGTATTGTAACCTCACTAACCCGCTAGAGTTATTGTTTATGTTTCTACAGAGGCCTAGGGTTTGTATCCTAATCATGCTCTTACTAATGCTTCTGTTGGTATTAAAAAACAACCTTAAATCTTGGGTCAGAAAATTAGTTGTCTTGACAAAGTTATGGTATGATCTTGGATTGTATCCTAGAGTGTGTGGGAAGCTTGTGTTTGATCATTAAGGTATGTAAACCTGATCAAGGAAATGTATCCTATAGATCATGGGTCTTGCTTTAATACTTTCCATATTGGTTATTAGTAAATCACATTATTATAGTTTGTGGTAACCCAAGATTGCATTCATGTATGTAACAAACTTGGTTTGTAGTTTAAGCTATACACTTTTAAGTAACATTCATAAGGTTTATAAAATCTTGATCACTCTCTAGAATAGCCCATTAAACATGGGTTGTGCTTGAATGCACACTACATAATTGATATAACACAACCACTCTGCATATCAACCAGAGTTATAGGCTCTTTATTGCAGCAAAAGGTAATCACTCTTTGATCATGCTATAATTACATCCTAACCTGTTAAACTTGAGAAAACTTGAATGCACCCAATGATGATTGACACCTACATTAAACAACCTGAATAATTCATATTATATGAGTGCCTCCATTTCTATCACAACATAGCCACATTAAACTTGGGTCACACACAGAATGCATCCCCAGATTACAGGCACAACCGTACACATGACCAAATAGAGTTATGGATCACAATTACAGTCACAAGAATTGCTCCTTGGTTGTGATCTATGGTGATTCCACACAACAAAAATCTTGGACATGAAATTTCAAAACCCTAAACCTCTAAAAATGAACTGATGAGATGTTGCTTTAAAAATATGATTTTCAAACCTCGAACTACAACTGACTTCTACAAATCAATTCTGTAAAAGACAATGACTACCCTCAACTCAAGGAGTATCTTCTTTGAATTTTTTCTAATTTTTCCCCAAGAAAATTGTCCTTAGTTCTCCACAAACTGTCTCAAGTAGAGCAAAACACTGTCGCAATAAATCAGGTGCGAACTCACTTTTCTTTATGTCGGCCACAATTTTTTTTTTCTATTTTTCATGTTTGTCGAAATTTTGACGAAACTGATAGTCAAAATTCTGACGAAACCCAGGTTCATCAAAATTTTGATGAATGTTGGGGATAAACTTTCAAAAAATTGAAAATTACACATCAAATTTTACAAGCACCCAATGATACATCAAATTATACATATTTTGTTGGACATTTTCATCGGATTTTGCAGTCAAATGAGTTAGTGGTTGAATGAACAAGACAAATAAGAGGGGGGTGAATCGGTTGTATCCAATTAAAACATCAAAACCCTCAACTATGATTAAATGCACATGCATTCATTAAACTCTTAATCTGTTATAACATTTAACCATGAAATGTAGATAACATAAATTGAAATAACAACACAATACACAAGAGAACACCAGATTTTTATGGAAAACCCTAGGAGGGAAAAACCATGGTGAGGATTAGCTCACAATATAAGTAATTGCAAAACTGATACAAAGAGGCTCACTTCTAGAATAGGACACACTGTCCAGAAAGGCTCACATCCCAAGCTCATTGTTATAATAGAAAGAAGAAAGAAGATAGAATGTTACATTGAGAACATGATCTCAATGCAATAGAGAACCCACCACAATAACTCCAACAACACTCATAGCCCTCAAGAGATCAAGATACCTTCATCTCACTGCATTCAACAAATTGCATTATATCTCGCACTACATTTCACATTTATGAACTTAATTTCACATCACAACACTCAACTCTATTCCACACTTCATCTCGCATCAACTCACCTTGCATTTATACCATCCACAACTTGAAAATAATCTTCAATTCGACTACACACCTTACACTTTACAAATTCAAAAATGGGTCAGCACGAAGCATTCCCATGGTGGATAGGAATGAAAGTGGACCAATACAAAACTTTATTGGGACCCAAATCAACACTCACATGCCACGCTACACCTTAATTAATACCTAAACATCTTTGAATGTAGTGTAAACACCACGTTGGTCGTTACCTATGTAAACAACTTTAAACTTTGAAGTACACACTTCTTCAAATCCAAGGATGACTTGAGAACCACACACCATGCTTCTAAATAGTCTAGAATAATCCACAAATCACCTGAGATCCAAAAAATCCTTCACGCTAATTTTCACCTTCAAAATGTACATGACTTGTACACTCAGACCACTTTGCTAAACACTATAACTATAAAAACCATCTTCTAGAGTGCCAAACCATGAATCCTCTTGACATAGGAAAGATACCAACACCATCAACTTACCTTCAGAATCACAAGACTTGAAGCGTAATTGCGGAGAAACACAAATCAAAAACATTTCTCTGAGACACCTCTGTAAGCAACACTGCAAATCCAATTCACACACTAGTGAACATAACTTCTTTTCCACATCGATCTAAAAGCCCAAATTATGGATATAGAAACTTTGAAAACCTCTAACCAACATATCCAAACCACACAAGTAGATCTTTGACCTAGAAGAAATGCGGAGCAAAACCAAAACACCTCAACAAAACCTTGTTTCCTCTTTTTATCAATTTTCTCAATATCCTCAACATCTTTATCACAACCATAACCATAACCAGAAGCTTATCAAAGCAACACTAGAGGTTAACACCAACAACTTAATTGATGACAAAATAATGCAACTAATCAAAGCAACAATCTCTCTCAACCACTGCACAATTGACACTAATGACAACACAAGCTTGTTGACATCAATGACAACACCTTCATACTTACAACATTAGCCTATATTAAGCATACAAAATCAACCAATCTAACTATCCTAAGGTATTGATATTTTGATTATCCATCAAAATCGCTCTCAAAATTTCATCAAATCCTATGACCCAAAACATATCCAAAATGTGAACTTACAAATCCATCTCAACATCACTTGATGTCAAAATAAATACAAGTTAAAAACCTTAATCAACCCGATCATATTTTATATAAATTAAAACCAAAGAATATTTTATCCAACCTAAATCAAATAAATATTAATATCAAGAACTCAATCACATTATCTTCTTTAACATTTTCTTAATAAGTTTTCGTATCTTAAGTAGAAATTTGTTTAAATAAAATCATTCTATTTAAACTTGATCTAGCTTTACTTAATAACTCTCCTATCTTAAGTATAGCTAATCAAGCCTCCAACCTTTCCTATCTTAAGTTAACTAATCCAAGTATCAAAATTGATCTTACTTGAGAGATTGAATATCTCAAATAGGAAAAAAATCATCCATATTAGATCAACCCAAGGTCTTGATCACTAAAGTACCTTTGATTTAGGGACACCCAACCCCTAGCATCCAAATCCCATATCCTAAAATCCTAAACCTATCCAATCATCCCTTCCAAATCAACCCATCAAACCTTCAACCTTAACTCAAGCAAATCAACCATCTTTCAAACCTCCACAACAACTTTAACAAATAAAACAAGACACCCTCAAAGTTAAGAAATTCCCTTAAAATTTAAAACACCATCTTATGCCACCAATCACTAGGTCATAAGCAAGGAAAATAATGGCACATATATAAAAAATAATTTTACGACTAGTTATGGTTACACCATCCAAGATAAAAGACTAGCACATCAAACCCATAATGACACAAAAATGAGCAAGAAACCTTGTAAACAAACCCAAAATTTCCCCTTAGTTTATAAAATTTATTAATTATGATATCACATAGTTTTACATGGATCACCTTGTCAGCCTTAATAAGATTATTTATTAGAATAATTAATTAATATGGGAGATAAAATCCCCTCTCACTTTAATGCATCCAAACTCCATGACCTTGTTGATTAAGATCCCATAGCATACCCATTTATGAAATCCATTGGCCACCCTACCTCAACAATCAACTCATAATAAT
>VDFB02205382.1:0-11521 GCA_007258455.2 Sequoia sempervirens | reverse complement strand
TGTGCGGTAGACATACCACTGTACCATGATTGTGTTGGAGAGACCTGGGTGGTGTCGCTAGGACATTGAGTCATGTCTCTTCGACATGCCAGTGCAAGGTTGGTGAAACAATGTTGATGAGACATGGTGAGCTCGCTGAGACTTTGTGGAAAGCCTCTTAGACATCCCGATAGTGCTACGATGGACATTTGGATGTGTTTGTCTAGATAAAGGATGTTGACTGGATGAATTGGCAATTGTTGGCCCGATATGGTAACTGTTGATTGACGGTTTGTCTGCTGTTGCAAATGGAAACTGAATTAGTATGTTTCCGAGTATGGGTCTGGTGGTGCAGATCGAATGTTGAATTCTCAAAAAATGCTATAATGTGTAATGCATTGAAATAGTGTTTAAGAGTTGAGTTGTGAGTGAGTGATAGAACGTGATTAAATAGAAAAAAGTTGTAATGTTGTCTGTGTTGAGATTGTGAATTGACATCTCTGGAAGCATGAGTTTGTAACTTTGTATGTGAACATTGTTTACTATAATACAAAGTGACTTTTGCTTGGTGGGGTGGTTTTTTCTCCTGAAAGGGTTTTCCCACATTAAATTTGGTGTCTATTCTATGTTGTGTGAAAAAATTTCTCATATGTTTCTTGGTAATGTGCATCTTTAATGAACTATAATTGAATTTTGAACCTTAAATCTGCATTCTCTTCTTAGAATCATCATTAGGAAAGTGTTTATGCACCTTTTCTTTCCTTACATTAACCACCACCTAACTTATCTTTGCCAGTTCCTTCTCAAATTGTTGTATTTTGGGGATGGCTTCCTACCCTTGAAGGATAGTCCTATCCTACTCCTAGGAACCATTTGTGTACCCACCAAAATTCCTATACATATTCTCTAGCTTAATATTTATGAGATTAACTTAAATTTAGAACCATTTTGTAATTAGATGCTATAACAAGACAACATTTGTCATTATTCCTAGAACTTCAATAAATTGATCATGATTGGAGGCCAAAAATAAAAATTTAGTAAAGTCCTCAATTACCTCTAAAGTAGGGTTTAGAATGATAGGAAAAGGAACACCTACCTTTGGCTCTACAATGTTGGTTTTTTTAAAGTTTTGGAAACAACTAGGGCATGGTAAATATCTTCAACATCTAGACCCAAACCTAGATCAACACAAACATCAAATTTTTCCATGTTAATGTCTTCATTAGTACCATAGCCTCCCATCCTAGAAACAAACCCATTTCCTTTATACTTTTAACTAACTAGGGTGTAGGGGTGTTTGGCTTCATTTTTTTCTTCTTTTAAGTGGGCCTAGGATTCTTTTCCATTTCAACCTCTTCCACGTCCACATATTTTCTTGTATCATAGTAAAAAAACCTAAATATTTTCTCCTTCACCTTGGATTTTATTGTTTGTTGGGTTCCAAGGATTTTTTGTTAATAATTTCTCTTTGTCTGAGAAGTCTTAAGTTTCTCTTCCATTTATTCATAATCTAGGTCCAAAGAAGGACCAAACACTTCATTCATAGAGTCATATTCATCATCACCTTCCTCACCCCCACCAACAACATCCTCCTTAAAAGATAGATTCTTACACAAAGTCCTTGCATTATCAAATTCCTCCTCACCAACAATATCCTACTTCAAAGACTCATAGGGGGATATGTTCGTAAAATCTTCCTTAAGATGAATATTTTCTTCTTTGGGTTACTTATAGCCACTCTACTAGGGGTATTATCCTTCATATATTTGATTAATAAAAACATTAAATCACTTGGCTTACGGGCTCCTCATTTATAGTGCACTCCTAGCCAAAGATCACCACCTTTATATTCTTTTGGGATTTTGAAATATATTTTAAAACCATAGGGTCATATGACAATCCAATCTCTCCATAAATGGGGATAGGCAACTATTCACCAATATTTTCCACACCTGGTTCCTACAACAAACCCCTTCACTATTTGGTGGCTCCACTCTATTCCTATCACTACCCATTTTTCATGCTTTCTTGTTGTTTCTTCTCACATACTCCCTCAAACCATTTATAATATCTTCACAATTATCAGAGCTATGAGTAACACCTAAAACCATGGAGAAATATTAGATTCATCATTAATTCAACATTAATTATCCCATTGTTCGATCATAATTTCCCATAGGGTGCAATATGCCTCTTATTAAGTAATCATTAGTTAAAATTGACCTCTCTTACATGGGTAAAAAGATAAATCTACTTATATCTTCATTTGATCTATATTAACACCTAATCTTGTAAATTAAACCGCCACTCTATTGCTTTCACAAAATACATGCATAAAAGTAATCCCCTCGAGGCTATTAGCAATTCTAATGGCATCATTTATAAAGTTATATATTGTAAAACTAGGCCTTTAAATCCCTTACAAACATTGGATTATATTCAAAGAGTCCCCTTCCACAATGATCTTCTGAAGTACTCTAGCATGGATTTTTTTATTACATTAAAGGCTACTACCACTTTAGCATAGTAGCTAGTTTGAATACCCATAGGAATGGTAAAAGCAAGGATGAATTGGCCTTTTTAATTTCTCAAGAAACAACCACCCCTATAAACACTAGGGTTCTCCTTGGAATCATCATCAAAGTTATACTTTATTCACCCAATGGGAGGAGTGTTCTAGACAACATAGTCTCTAAAGATTTTATAATTATTGAGGGGGATAGAGATATCAAATTTTAGGTTCTAGATTTTAGCAATTTGAAGATCAAAATGAGAAACTTCAATTCTTGAGGTCTTCATAAGCCTATCCACAATACCCATTGGATTTTTTCTTTTGCAACCAAGGAAATTTTACTATCCACCCTAAGAGGACACCATTTTTTATCACAACATATATTGTACCTTTAATATATCATTATTCTACCATGGGAAAGAGTGGTAGTATAAATATTTAGTGTTTGTACATTTGATTAGATGGATAGAGTATGCACCTATTGTAGATGTGTTGGATTGGAATAATCTAAGTGAGCTTGAAAATGCAAAGGATTTCTATGAAAAATTAATAAGAGTGTAAAATCATTTTAAAGAACATGTAATAAATGTATTTGCACCACAATTTGTAAGAGAAGATTCTTGGTTCATGGGAACAATTTTTTTTTCTAGTGACCTATTTAAAGATTATATAGATTTATTAAATTATGTTGAACACCATACCAAATGTAGCATGGATACATGTTTGTGAAAAAGGTTCTAAATCATTTCTTGTCATTATAGTACTCCTTAATAGTTGAAAATTGAATCCAAATTATTGATTGATGAATTGATGGAGAAAATGAACTTTTTACTATCACAAAATGATTAAAGGTGAATATGCATAATATATATATGCTTTCAATATTGAGGGGAAACATAGATTTTCAATTGATACTATCTCATCATGTCATTTTAAAATATATTGTAAAATATGTATCTAAGGTAGGAAAGGGTTTAGATATTTATCATGAAATGTTGACTAAAACTCCATCTATGCATATATGAAGCACTATATGTAATTAGATCCTTTTTGTATGACATAAGTTACAATATCTTGGTCATATTTTCCATGTTGTAGGTATGATAAAAAAAAACATGAAAAATTCCAATGATTGTTAAAGTTTGGCCCAAGTATCTTTCAATTATAAACAATAAATCACTTGAATATGATAATTTTTATTGGAGTAAGTTGATATATAAATCATTCCATGACATTAGAGTTTATATTGAAGTTGAATAACAAGTCATTATTCAAAATTGAGATTAATATAAATTCGACTATATGACATGTGCATTGTATACATGTTTCTTTAGAGACTAATGATGTTAATGATATTAAGCTTGAAGATCATGTTGGTGATGATAATGCAGATATAGAGGAGTGGAAAATATTGTCTATGTTGGCTCCATGACATGGTGTCTAGCTATCTAATTTATTGAGATTCTTGGTTGATGAGATGTTAACATGGAGTTTGATTGAAACTAAAAACAATTATCATATGTATTGTAAGAAATAACCACACAATTGATTTAATCAACCCATTAAGAAATATATCTCAAAGATCATTCCATCATTAATTGAATCTTTCAAGTAATTTGAGTGAAAAATAACACATTGCATATGATGAAATCATAGGAATTTTTTAATTAGCTTATAATGATGAACCTCTTAAAACGATCATCTAAGGAACTAATGGAATAGGGAAATCTTATTTGATTAGTTGTATCAAACATGCATTGATAATAAGTTAGTTGATAGAAAATTCCCCTTGTTGCTAATTGCAATTCAATAGGAGTTGTTGCTTTCAATATACATACCACTATAATTCATGCATTCTTGAAAATTATTATTAAGAACATGAAAATTTTTAGTGGTCAACCAGTAGCTGTACTATAATAATGTAAGGAAGCTAAGGTGGCATAACAACTTCCTACACTAATCTTGAGAGGAGGATAATGTAAAAATTTATAGATCTTTTCATCAGTTATAAAAACTTAAAAAGAAATAAACATAAATATCATGCATACCACAACATAGTGATTTACATGAGGAAAACCCTTTCAAAAGAAAAACCCTGCACTCCAAAAACCACCTAATATATTATTCAAAAATCACAAAGATTACAATATACTTGCAGAGTAAGCTTCTCACAAGAGTATCACCAACCAAAGATCATGAGGCAATGTGACCGCTATTAGACTCTCAGAATACATCACAATACATGTAGTCGTAATACAATTCCCTCATAAAATAGGGTTACATTCTAGGGCAAGTCAATCCAATAGAATATTGAGCATCAAATCTAAGACCTAATGATGAATGGTTTAGATTTATAATAATAAAATATACATAAAAATTTACTTTCGGGGGCACTGCCTTGAGCCTCCATTGGGGGATCATCCCCCTAGACCCCTCATGGGGGAGGGGGGTATCCCCCCTTCGCGCCCCCTCATGCATACCTATGAAAAGTACCTTATGTAATTGCAAGTTTGAGACATATTTTCCTAACAAAGAAGATATCAAGTATATATCCCATATCTTCTCATTGATGAAATGAGTTTTATAGACCCCAAACTATTTGTTGATATCAACAAGCACAAAAATAATTATTTCTATCACATGGTATAAAATATTTTGGTGGAAGATAAATTATACTTGTTGGTGATCTCACTTAGTTACCTCCTATTAATGAATACCTCTATATGCAGGTGTCTCCCATTATATTTTTATGCCCAATAATAAGTGTTAGTGTAAGTGTGAAATTTTTGTAAATAATATTTAAGAAATTTATACTTCACACGTATACATGAAACACTTAGTATAAAACATTATGGACTACATTCTAAATAGTTGTGACCTTGAACATAAATTTCTATCAACAAGGGAATAATCCAAAAGAAGTCAAATTTAGAGAGATGTTAATAAATATTAATAGTGCAATTGTAATAGATGATGACTAGATAATCATGGGTTGAACAAATGGCTTAATAAGTGTTGAGGAGTTTGTAATATTTGATGCATGTACATGTATTTATATCCACATATAGTATGGATAAGCTCCACAATAAGAGAATGTTAAAGTCACTCACCATGCTAGTTGCATGTAGTGCATTTTCATAAACTCAACATATAGAATAACATTATGGTTATGATGATAATGTAATAGAGGGGTTTTACTACATATTGGCCAACATTTAATGTTGGTGTACAATTTGTATGTGGGTTTTGGATTAGTTAATGAATAATTTCTTATTGAAAAGGATATAATTTTTCATCAAGATACAAGATTGTCAAAGTTGTCATTGTGTGTGATTATGGAATTAAAAAAAAATGGGTGTGTCATGAGAAATTAATAATATAATTGGCTGCTAGTGATTGTTTTCACAAAACTTTCATGTTTTGTTGTTGTCAAGTTGAGAATTCTTTATGTATGGTAATTGGATCTAACTGATTCCAGAACTTCCCTTTGGCACATCCTCATGAAAAGGCTTCTATTTTCAAATATCACAAATCCCTTACTTGGTCCCTAGTCCTAGTAAAATTCTTGGTTGGATCCTATCTATAGCCTTCCATATTCTCTTTTTCCTCCCTCTCTGGGGCTCTGGATATGTATTGTCTTTGTAAAGGTCCTTCTATTGCAGGTGTTTTCTTAAACAAAGATTCAATTTTTAATGATTAGGCCACTACTTCTTTGTGGAAACTCATGGTTTTTTCTTTGGTTTGGGATAATCCCCATGATTTTCATTCTCAATTGTCTTGGCTTTGTCCACACATTGGTGCTTCTATTTCTGGTAAGGCACAATCTTGGTTCAACACAATTCATCTATTAATTAAACATGTAAATGATGACCCACATTCCATAATGTTCTTCCCTTTGGCTTTTGTGGTGGCATCCTCTTTTGAAAGTTGTTCTAAAGCTTGATGTTAGTTGCATTTCTCATGGGTGTTGGTTTTATCTTGGATTTATAAATGTCCTCTCCTCTTGGTAATTTTTGTTGTTAAACTATGTTTCAATCTATAATTGCTCGATGTAGCTCCATGATGTAAACTCTCTTATTTTTTGAATATAAAATTACAATAGCCTCGCTACTTTTACCTAAAAAAATAATTTTAATTTTTAATTTTTTAATTATTTCAATAAGGATGATCTGATGGTGATAGGTATCTCCTCCCTTTATGTTGCAGATAGGATTTTAGTCCTTACTCATGGCCTCTCCTTTGTCATTTTCTAATGCAAGAGAGATTTCCTAAGCAGTGTGTAGCCTTTGCTACGTAGTGTAGTTTGTTGGGTCAAGGTTTTTTATTTTTTTATGGTATGATCTTGCATGATGGGGCATGGTGTTTTCAATCATAGATTTTGGTGTGAGGTTTGTGTAGTAGGTGGGTGGATTGCAAGTTTGTTTCCTTTTTCTAGTTTAGTCATTGCTAATGGCGCTAGGTAAAGATTATGGGGTATTTGACCAAATGAAATTTTCTAAGATTGTATCGAGGGTGGATCCATCCCTTATTAGACCATGCCAAAGCAGTTGATCTTTAAAGAAAATATTAAAATGATGGGGACTCATATCGGACCAAAGGGCATCGAGCATCAAAGGTTAATGGTTTCCTAGAGAGGAGTATTTCTCATCTAGTCTTAGTTATCCAGCCAAACTTGGTAATAAAGGATGTTAATTATTTGAGAAGCCATGCTTTGATTTGCAAGTTTATGGGTATTCATGTATCTCTCCCATTTTTGGAATCTTGGGCTCATAAATCTTGGAATCTTGAGGGGGATATGGAGATTATGTAGGAAACTAATGCTATTTCATGGTGGTGTTCTCCTACATGGTGGATCAGAATAAGGCTTTTGAAGGGGCCCCTATTTCTACAATCAAGTGGGGTTGTTTATCAAACCTTGGCATATAGGGTTTAATCCTACTAAGGAGCTTCCATCAAAGGTTCAAGTTTGGGTGAGGCTCCCATGGTTTCCTCTGGAGTTCTGGAGGAATTCCATTTTGCACATGATTTCCTTTCTTTTGGGAAATTTGGCGGGTCTATCTCAACAGATGATGGATAAAATGGTAATATCATATGCTCGCATTTGTGTTGAAATTGATTTAAATAATCCATTACCAAATTTGATGGAGATTCAGGTTGGGTCCACTTTACAGGATTCAAATAATTGAATCCACAAGCTCTTCTATTTTGCATT
Source organism: Sequoia sempervirens (assembly GCA_007258455.2). NCBI lineage: Eukaryota > Viridiplantae > Streptophyta > Pinopsida > Cupressales > Cupressaceae > Sequoia > Sequoia sempervirens. The sequence goes on along the minus strand of VDFB02205382.1, from coordinate 3,815 downwards.
TATTGGATATGCCAAGGAATACATGCACATTCAAAATAAATATAATTTCAAACTTTATCTCTTTAGGGCTTTACTTAATGGGAAGCATTTTGAATTTCCTTCTCACCTAACAACTTCCAAAAGGATAGGAGTCATGTGTCTAGGGGATACTGATAATAGAGGGATTTATCCTTGTTAAGACCTCTAACAAGGCTAGAGGATTTAAGGAACTTTTAAAGGATAGGTAGGTGATTGTTTCATCTTGAACTAATTTCCGTGGATTTGGAATGAAAAATCGGGCCATGAAGGAAACCTAGACATGCTATTTTATGGATTAGATATATTACGGAGAGCACTACTGATTTCCTTAGGAGAGGCATTCTAATTTAAAGGGACTAGCCGACTCTAGATAGATACCACTCAATGCAGCTTGTGCCCTCGTGAGCTGATCTTTCCAAGGGCAAAGGGATTTGGGTGGGATGGCTCATACTGATTTCCTTCAAGAATTAGGTGCTAGGGTAGTGTCTCCAGTGAACTTGTTAAAAGAAAAAAAAAAAAAGCTGGAAGCTCTTACATTGGATTGCAGTGTAAACAAAAAAAAATTAAAAAGGGAAGCCTAAATAAGTCTTATAAGGAGGAGAAAAGAAAGATTAGATACAATTAAAGTAATGTAGAGAATTCTGTGAGTCATAAGTTAAGACTATCAGTTATTCCCACTCTTCCAACCCATTATTAAATGACACACCTTGTCATGGAATGCAAGGGGTTTGAATTAACAACCCTAAACAAAAGGTTGTTTTGGGATTTGATTAAATCACACTCTCTTGATGTTGTGTTCATTCAAGAGACTAGGTTGTTAGTGGATGGTATGGTCAATGTAGCCTCTAAGGTGTGGTGGATGGGTCATTATTAGTGTATTGGGGTGCAAGGAAGATCTAGAGAGATTGCCTATCTCTGAGACCCATGCAAGATTTCCCCTCTTTAGTGGATTACTAGTAAAAATTATTTATCTATGGTTTCTTCAATCTTTGTTTTTGGTGAAATCATATTTCTTACTAATGTCTATGCTCTAATGGAGTTTCCTGGAAAATGTCAGCTTTGGGATCATATTAGGTTTATATGATCCTTAGCTCCTTTACTCTCATGGATTTTAGTTGATTATTTTAATGGTATTATCAGTTTGGAAGAAAAAAGGGGAGGGGTGGATAGGCTCGATATCTCATCTATGATTTTTAAAATGAATATTAGTTTTTTGAACTTGATAGATATAAATCCAGGTAATGGTATGTTCATGTGAAATAATAGGATATGTGGGGAAGGATTTACCTTTGAGAGACTGGATAGATTTCTAGTCTCTATCTTTTCAATTGGTAGCAATTAGCTTTCTAGTTCAGAGATTTTAGATTGGAGAGCACCAAACCATTGGCCTATCAAATTATATGTGAATGGGACTAGTGCTTCTAAGAACCCATGCTTTAAATTCTAGCTCATGTGGTTATGTGAGCCTTCTCTGTAGGGTCTCATGAGGGAGTGGTGGAGGAAAGGAATACCTAATCATGGTAAGTTGCTATGTTTACCTTTGTTAAGAGACTTCAATTTGTGAAGTATCAACTGAGGAAGTAGAATAGGTAGAGTTTTGGGAATATTTTTATGCCAAAATCAGTTGCCCAACATTGATTAGATACCATCACTAGGAAAAATAGAGATCAAGGGATTACCAAGGAGTATCTTAGAGAGGAAGCAAAAGCCATGAAGGATTTTGCAGAATGGGAATTGAGGGAACATATTTTTTGGAAACAAAAGTCTAGGATTAACTGGCTATAGGAGGGAGATAGGAATACAAATTTATTATTTAACTTTGTCAAAGCCAGAATAAATGGAATTTGATTTCCTCACTAGTATCTTCCCATGGAAAATAGTTATCTTTGCTTAAGGATATCTTGTAGGAAGCTATTGGGTTTTATTCTTCTTGTTCAAGAATGATTCTCCTATTGTGAAGGTAGAGGAAAATGTCATTTTGGAATGCATTCCCTTAGTTGTTCCCTGAGGCAAATGGGATGCTTCTTAGAAACATCCTTTTGGAGGAGCTAGAAGATAGCTTTTAAGATGAAAAGGAAAAGGCCCCCGACCTGATGGTTTCCTGATAGAATTTTTGCAAGAATTCTATGAGATTATCAAATTTGATCTATTGGATGGTGTGTAGGAATCACAAAGTAGCAAACAAATGTTGACGGAAATGAATTCTACCATCCTTTCTCTTATTCCTAAAATGGATGGGGCTAATCAATTTGGTTAGTTTAAACCACCTCCCATGTAATGTGGTTTACAAGATTATCTCTAAGTTAATGGTAGAGAGACTTAAGTTGTGGCTTAGTAAGATTGTTTTGGAAGAACAAGGAGGTTTTATTTCAAGAAGGAAAATCTTGGATGGGTTTGTTATTACAACCGAATCTATTCATTCTATGGAGGTTTCAACAAATAAGGTCATGTTTATTAAGCTAGCTATGGCCAAAGCTTATGGGCAGGTTAAATTGGATTTCCTCCATAAGGTGCTCATTGCTTTTGGCTTTGGTGGGTAATGAGATGTGTTATATCTAGCTCCTATTCAATGTTGATTAATGGGAACCTTCTTCTCTATTTTTTGCTTCTCAAGGTTTCCAACAGGGTGACCCCTTGTCTCCTTGTCTTTTTATTATTATGGATGAAGGATTGGAGAGAATCTTGAAAGCCCATGTGAGGCATGGATTAATTCAAGGTTGGAATTGGGGTGATGGATTGTCTCCCCATTCCCACTTACAGTTTATGGATGATAAAAATTTGTTGGGTGTTACTAGAATTAGAGAAAGCAACTAGCATCAAGCAAGCTCTGGATATCTACCTTGCTACTACCAATAAAAAAATGAATGATGATAAGTCCTCTATTTTCTTATTTAATACCCCTCTTCTTATTTATTCAAGAATTTCTCATATTCTAAGATTTTGGATTGGTGCTCTACCTTTTGTGTACTTGGGTATACCTCTCTCTGTTGGCCCTTTACCAAGATGGACTTGACATAATGTGTTGGATAAATTCCAGGAGCAGGTTAGTCATTGGAGCTATAGATGGTTTTCCTATGCTAGGAGAGTTATGTTATTAAAATCTATGGTACAAGCTCTCCCTCTTTAGAGGTGCATGGTATATGTTGCTCTAGCTAGTTTCATTAATGAAATTTATGCCTTATCTAGACAATTCCTATGGGCTATTAATCTAGCCTCCTCAAAGTGGAGTTTAGTTAGATGGGAGAATATTTGTAGACCAAAACAGTTAGGAGGTTAGGGTTTGTAGCAGGCTATCCTTACTGGTCAGGCTTTGATGACTAAGTTTTATTGGAGATGATGAACTAACCAAGATCAACCTTGGGCTAGGATTCTTTCCTCAAAATATTTGAGGGGGATGGATAGGAAATATGTGCCTGGAATCTCTTTGGTAATCTATGTTCTAGAACACTCTCAAAAGGGGAGTTAGTTTAATCAAGCAGGGCTTGTTTTAGATTTGTAATAGAGGATCTAAAGCTCTCTTCTTGTTTAATTCTTAGGATGGAAATCCCCCAATCATTTCCACCCCCCAATCATTTCCACACATCCATATTTATAGATTATTTGTGTTTCCTTTCTTGAGGTTGGATGGTTTCATGTGGAAGACTTTAAGGTTGCAAAGAGTCTGGGGTAGGTTGAGGTGTTCAAGTGGAAGGAAGTTAAAGATTGGCCTCTAGGAGGTTCCAAGGAGGATTTTGAAGAACCATCTCATATTTTTTCTAATAGAGCCTGTAGTTTCTTATAGAAGAATGAGATTATGG
>VDFB02205381.1:0-19040 GCA_007258455.2 Sequoia sempervirens | reverse complement strand
GCTATATATAGAAAAGGTAAGCTAACAAACCCAACTAACGGAAGGTCCATTTTTGGCCAGAAAACAATGGGAAAAGTCAAAGCAAAAAAGAGGAAGGTAGATAAATCATACAGATGATCTGACAGGAGGTCTTAAGAAATAAATTTGGGTGTTGGCAGTAAATTCTCTTGTGTACCAATTGTTGACGTGTGTCCTTTTCCATCATCAACACTAGGGTATGTGCAAGATCATCATGGAAAAAACAAGCCCTTAAGTGGTGAAAAATTCAAAAAAATAAGAGTTAGGAAGCTTGACGTAAAAATTTGAATAAGTTATCTATATTATTTCAAAAATATGTAAGAATAGAATCTATAAGAATAGAATCTATAGAAAATTGAATGTAGTTTCTAAACTACTAGGTTTTTTTTTTTTTTTTTTCAATCTATTTGGTGAAAATTTGAAATTTAATTAGTAGTACTTTAAATTTAAGGGAAAAATAAGAGGTAGGTGTCCTATTCTGACCACCCTAACCACAATCAAATGATAATATTTTTTTATAAAATTTTAGATACAGGCAAATAACCTATGTCCTTGCATCGTGATGTATTTTCATAAATTTTTTCCAAGTAACATCAAATCACGCAATTTTTATTACAACTTTTAAAAAATATAAAACTGTGGCCTCAACCACCCTAACTTGGTCGCACCATGAAATCCCACTTATTTTTTTAATCGATAGTATGTGAAGTATAGAATGCATTACATGTTTCAGACTGCATACTATTTGAAAGCTATAAATGTTTTTCAATCAACTTATCATTCAGAACTTTAATCGTAATTCAAATAGAAAATGAATAATAATAATTTATTAAATTCAAAGTGAAGCATAATTTATGTTGGTGGAAATCTAAGAATTTCCTTTAAAAACCCTTTTTGTTTCATCAATTCTGGGTAAAAAAAGTCATCAGCCACATACCCTACACATACCCATCATATCACCAATTTTTGCCCCATCATGATCCTAAACATACCCACCATCCAACTTATGTGAAAAGATATGGTTTAACACAATAAGTTTTGAAAAATTAATGGGCACATTTTTTTAAAGGTACCTTGCATCACTTCAACATGTTTCTCATAGTAAAAGGCACACATTCCAATGTAATGAGTTTATTTGTGAAAGAGGGGGTGGTGAGAATGTACTAATTCCATTCTCATAGTGTTTTCGACATTCCCAAGGGATACAAATCTCAAATCCACACATTTTTCCTCGATGGTAGCGTTTAATGGACCAACAATAATGGCATAACCTTAACTGCATGTATGAGTAAGGAAACTAATTGCACTCAAAAGTAGATTTTTCCAAGAAGCAAAAGGCAAGTGGCCATTTTCATTAAGGAAACTCTCTGCAACTTCTTGATATAGCCATGGAAGAGCCATCAACCTCTAGTAGAAAAGTTGTAGCCACAAGCAGAAGACCTAGTTACACTGATATTTTTAGGTGGAACTCAATCACCAATGCTCTAGCACTTGAGGAGTGACCATTCAAATTCTATAAAATGGTACAACAAGATAGAGACATCCTAAGAGAGGCAGTGCAGGATATCGCGAACAATGTTTTTGACCCCAGGTTGTCAACTAACCCTAAAAATTTAAGGGAGGGTGTGTTTCAAATAATGGTGGAGCATGGACCGTCTAAGGGTTTCACATTTTAGCTCAAGAATTGTGGTTTTCCATAGTTCATACTACTACCGTACACCCATGCCTAGAGCTAGTTGACACATGTGCTAGAAGATTCAACAAAAAGACAAGAGCCATTGAGGGTAGCAGGATCAAAGCTTCCATTTTTTTTGAATCCATACGAGATATGTTGTGTATCCCTACAACCTGGGGTGCTAAACATTTTGATGAAGAAAAAATGGACATCTTCAGCGAAGAAATGGCTAGGAAAAAAAGTTTTTATGAGGACGAAGCAAAGGAAAGGCCAAATAAAGGTCATATTTCTTTTCTTCTTTCAGGCAAGAAATTCAAGAAATATACACAGTCTATGTTTTCAATGTTGGCCTGGGTTTTCAGCCTTGAAAATGATGAGGAAGTTCATCCTTTCTAGTTGGGCCTAGCTTTTGCACTCAAAAGGGAAAAGAACTAGAAATATTTTGATTTTTCTAAGGTGATAGCTAGAAACATGCTAGAGAAATTGTAGAATTACACCACTAAGTCTAAATTTGGGTATTCTTCTTTCTTGGTTCATTTAGTTTTGCATCAGAATTATGAGTGGCTAGAGAAAAATATACCAATGTCTAGGTTGGATGTAAGAAGCTTTTTTCAACCAGACTCTGTATGGACCCATTTACTTTCAAAAACAAGGGATTATTACTAGTTTATAGATCATTTTCTAAGGCTAGTGATTCAATATTTGTTGCCACACCCTCTGGGTTGTTTCTATCCTAAGGTCACACAATGGATGGAAAATATGCTAACCCCGATGGATTATTTCCTAGGAGAGGATTTTACATTTATCAGATTTCATGGTTTTGTCAGGGAACCTTTCTAACTCCCTAGATTTGTAATGGACAAAATTTTCATGTTGGAGGCATGCCGCCACACAACCCTTGTTAGCAACATCTATGGTGTTGGAAGAAACAAAACAAAGATATATTTGCTTCCCCTCACAATTGCCAATAGTCAAGTAACACTGAATAAGTGGAAGGCTGAGGGTGAGCTCACAAATCTACTGGTGGCCTTAGGCTTAGTTCTCATTTGTGACAAGTGGGACTACAACCCGATAAATCACCTCAGTTTGAAACATGAGAGTCAGGAGTATTTTGATAGGAGGAATCTGACTCAAGAAAGGTCAGAGGTATATATTGACCTGGCTCGCATTCCACTCAAGTGACCAAAATCACTGAGTTTCTATGTGCTATAGGCAGAGTATCAGAAGAACATACTAATGGGAAAATCCCTCAACACACAGTTGAAGCACAAGGTATGGTCAGAAAGGAAAAAGGTAGACTTTTGGAGATTATAACAAGAGATGAAATGCCCGAGTGTGCTATTTGGTGACTTTCTGCCACACAACGAAAAGTTTGAGGACATTTATGATTGAGAGGCTGACTTTGGTAAGAGAAATCTAGAGACCAGTCATGAAATTGACAAGGAAATTTTTTTGCATTGTGCTTCCCTTCCTCAGGAATCCAATAGCCAGAGAGGTTTGAAGCAAAGGAACTCACACGCCACATCCCCCACCAGTGCCTAAATCAAAGGAAAAAGGACCCGACGGTCCCTAAGAGGGTTTGTTGCACGGTCATTAATGGCCAAGTTTTGGAGGGATCAACCACCAGAGGATCAAAACGTACCAGTTTCGGTCATACAAAAAGAAGACAAGTCCAATATTTAGGTGCACCTGACACGTCAACCCAAGGAGAAGAAGAAGCAAAGTTTATCGTGCAAAATGTTCCAACCACCATGGCCCAGGTAAGTTTTTCTCCCTCTCTTCTTCCTACATTTGCATCTTTGGTTACTTCTTTTCCCCCTCCCGTGGAAAGGAATCCTTCATCCTCATACCCTGAGCTAATAGTCTTGAATACACCCCCTACCATTTTTAATGAATCTTCCAAAACTACCCTATGCACTAAATGAAAATCATCTGCTTCAACAGCTATTGATTCTTTGATCACCCTTTCAATGAATCCCATTGAAAGAGCATAAATTTCCATGTTTCCCATGACTCCTGGTCCATCTATTTCTAGGAAGGCACCTACCCTTCCACCTATTTCTCTTTTCACCTCGACTAGTTTTTTCCCTGCCCAATCTCAATTTGGTATCCTGCCTTTTTCCATGATAATGCTCCCTTTTGCTTCCCCGCATCCCCATAAATCTGAAGTTTCTCCTTCTGTCACCCTTTTTGGTCTCCCTCCTAGCAGTTCCATTGTAGCATAGACCATTGATACCCCTTAGAGTCTCCAAGAATATTTTTATGTAACCAAGCAGGCCTGATAGGTCAAAAAGCAAAAACTACTATTAAAGAATGTCGCATTGCCAACCACCAAGAAGATTGAATATTTCTTCAATGAAGAGCGGAAATATCTCCTAATCACTACCATGAAGCCTCTCGTATCCAAGCCCAAGGGATATATGTAGATGGAGGACTATGATATTAGAGCCATGGGCCTAGATTGGACAAAACTCACCCTCATGACAAAGTGGTCCTAGCTAATTCCACTCAAAAGGTGTTTTATGCGGACTATGAGAGGTTGGGCAGAAAATTGAAGAAGCACGAGGGAGAGTTGATAAATGTGAAGGAAACGGTGAGCAGGCAGCAAAACAAAATTTGGACCAGAGATGTGGAGATGGCTCACATAAGGAAAACACAAAGTCAACAAGGGGAAACATCTAAGTTGCTTGTAGAAGCTCATGGTGAAGAGGTTCAACTTTATGCTGAAATTTGAAAATTAAAAGGTGAGTTGGCTACTGAGTGCCAAATGAATGCAGAGTACCAACACACTTAGGAAAACATGACAAGAGAGTTGGATGGTGTCTGATCTCAAAATTTTAATGATCTTCAAAAGGCCCACATGGAAGCAGAAAAGTCAAAACAAAAGATTGAAAGGTTGAGCTCAAAATTGACAAATGCCCTCAAAGAAAGAAGTCAACTGGAGGAAAATGTAAGAGCAAGAGAGGATTAGTTTAACTAGGAGCTAACTACTGCATGTGGTTTTGGGACCTTCTCGATAATGAAGATGTTGATATCTACACATTAGGAGTGTATCACAGTTGTTGTTTCCACTCTAGAGCCTACTTTACAATTCTTAAGGGACGTTTGGGAATTAAATATGAAGGTTGGCCTGATGGCCGATCAGTTTCTACAAATATGTGCTCCCCGATTGGCAGAATCTCAAATCTTGATTTCCAGGTTGTGTGTGGCCATTGATAAGGCCCTAAAAAGTGTAGGGATTCCTAATCGAAGAGCGACCTCTATCAAAGAAAATGAGAACATCAACCATCACAAAGTCGCATCGAGGTGCAAGGATTGTCAGACGATGCTAAACAAGCAGGTCAATGAAATCAAGAAGGACTTTAGCATCCTAGTTGACTCTGGGCTTCCTCCTCTTCTTTCACCGAATGGATATGTGCTGATAGTTGAGCAGGTCACAAATGCGATCCCGGCCTTGCAGTCCAAATTCTATATAGAACTCTAGGGTTCAAAATACGTGCTTGATTGTTGATATTGATAAATGATATTTCCTCTTTCTCCAACTCTATTATCACCCATGCGGTGGTTTCTTCTAGATGGAAATTTGTTTTGAGAATTTTTTGAGGTGGACCCAGACATATAGGACATCTATGAACCTCTTCAATTGATAGGTGATGCAAATTGGGGCACAACGATGCTGCTTTCCATAAACTCCACAGAATTACCCAGAGGCCCTAGGTTCATGCCCCTGCGAAAAACCCTATGAGTCACCCGAACTATGAAGCAATTTTTCGCGCTTGATCATTTTGATTTTTGGCTTGTGTATGTTTTTGGCTTCAGATGTTTCCGCGCTCAAGTAAAGCTATGAAAATGGTGCACAACATGCCACATACTGGCTGTGTGGCTTTCATTTTTCTCCTTCCTTTCAAGAGAGATTTAGGACACGCGTCAACTTGTCAGGGATTTTCTTAAGGGGCTATATTCATGAATTTGAGAATTTCCACTTGTTTAACATGTCATCTCTTCACTGCAAGCAGTTTGCGCTTTTATAAAGTGATCTATTTTGGGAGTTTTTCAAAGGCTTAGTAGCCCTTTTTGGTTTTTGAGATGGAAGCTTTGAGTCGGTTTCGTTGGGTTAATGCAATTGGTCAACTATAGTTTTTCTAGGCTATTTTCTAGGATTTGATCATTTTTAGATATTTATCTTTGCTAAATATCTAAAGAGTATTAATGCGATAGTTGAGAATTGATGAGCAAAGATTGTTGTGACCTAAGTAAATATCTATGATCAGATCGTGTGCTATCAAATGCCAATAGCTGACAGTAATTACTTCTGTGTTGTGGCAATGTTTTCTTCTATTTGTAGCTATAAATGAGAGGCAGCAACAAAAGGAAAGGGTTGGTTCCAAGTTTCAGTTTCCTTTGCTAAGGAAAATTTTCTTTAGTTTTCTTAGGTTTTAAGAACTATTTTTAGAAGTAGAGTTATAGAACTACTTTTCTCTAGCATGTTATATTCTTTATGCTCAAACTATTATTGGATTGACATCTGACCTCTATTTTAAATTTCATCTGATATTTAAGTACAAATTATTTGGAAGAAATCTTTGAGACTATGCATGTATGGCATTTATCAATCTTTCCTTCTTTATGCTTTCGTTCTGAATAAAACACTGTTTCAAGCAAGCTGAATTCAAATAGTTTAATTTGTTGATTTCCATGCTGTAGGCTTATATGGTGGAATAATAACTTGTGAAAATTGGATTATGTCAATGGAATTCTCTATTTTTCTGAAGGGCTATTGTTTTTTATATTGTTTTGTATTAGGAGAGAGATTTTATGCAATATCTGAATGTTTTTCTGGTAACCTTGAAAATCTTTATGTTTGATCGAACCTTAATGAACACTACCTATGGGAAGATTTGAAAGTCTACACTGTGCTTTTTGTTAGCCTTTGTTGTTCGTTATCTTCCCAACAATGAAGGGTTGTGGCATTCTATGTCTAATTATATCACTCATAGGAAATATTAGGTTTGAAATGTTGTAAAAGCTTTGGTGCATCACCATTTGTTATGTTTTATGTTCACATTTCCTTCTACCCTTTTCTCCAGAACCCAAAGAAGAGACCAATTTCTATAAAAATCTTGGAGGTATATTGTTAAATCAATCTCCCACTCAATGAATTTCCCATAAGACTGTCATAGAGGCGCAAGCTTTGATGATGAACAAGGAAAATGGATGCAAGCTGGGAAAATTTGGTGAGGATTGAATAGTAGTAATGTTCTCGGTATGCAATTGATTTCTATTATATGCAAGTTTTATGAATAATCTTCTCCATTTTCTATTTATTTTTTTCCTTAGGGATCACTTTCTTGAAACCTATCTTCAATCACTTATCAGATGTTAATATAACTAGTCTAGAGATTCTAAACCCTAGTCTATTATGTCAGCCATAAATTTATTTCTACAAACTGTGTTTCTCTAGAAAATTTACATAAGGTGCACCACTTAAGTAGTTCAAATATATCCAAAAATCAGCCATACCCAGTTTATCGTTGCAGAGATATGCAATGTTTAGTGACCATTTATTTCCTACCATTTCATCTCTAATAAAACTGTCTATTGTTTCCACAATAACTTTATTTCTACAAATTGGGTTTTTCTGAAATTTTGATATAAGGTGCACTATTTAGTTATAAAAGTCATAACCAAGCATTAGCACTACCCCATTTTTCAATTTGGAGATATGTATCAATTAGTGAGGGGCATTCCTATGTCCTCGTTGCTATTGTTATTTAATCTACAAATCCTTGAATTTTTCTCTCTAAACCTAACATATATCTGATGCTTGAATTCTTCTCAAGACAATAGTTTTTCAGGTTAAAACATTCATTTTTGGAACCTTATTTTATTTGAAGGGAAATAGTAAATCTAACCTCTAAGGTATTGTCTAAATTATATGAAATTGTATCTGAGATAATGTTTATCTATTTTATCATTGGCTGAGATGAATCTTCATTGTATATATGTGATTACACATTAGATTATGTATGGGTATATATGTCATTGCATGATGCATGTTTGATTGTTCCATGTATGATGCCATTGTATTTTTCTTCTCTACTATTTATTCTTCTGAATGCCTTCATTCATTTTCTTTTGAAAAAAATATTTAGTACTTGAATTTTGATTAACCAATACCTTAGAAGAAAATATATCTAGGCATAAACTAATGGAATAGATTTTAGTTCTTTCATGTTTATACTCTTCTATTCTTTTGATAAATGTAACAATTATATTTATACCAAACAATTATCATTGATAGTTTTATTATATATTTAATAGCTAAAATTGTTATCGTAAAAAATGAAGAATGTGGCTATATTCTTTTGTTTAGACTAAGTTAGTACTTCATATGGGATTCTATTGTTTGAAATGATTGATTTGTCACGTTCTTAGTAGTCGATTTAATACTTTCAATACATTTTATATGGGATCAAACTTAGAGTTGTATATAAATGATGAGTGAGTGAATACTTCTTGAGATGAAATATGTCTTATTTCACATATTGCATCCTTCTTGTGATTTTTCATGTATATTTAAAAGTTTAGTAAAAGTATTGGTTTTTTTTGCATGTTGTATGATGTGTTGAGATAGAGAATGAATGGAATGTTTTTGTTGTTTTTATAACTTTCTTATTTTACCCCTGAAGGGATTACTCATAAATACAAATATTGGATGTACTCTCTAGAACTTTAATGATACTCTAGAAAATATTATGGAATGAACTAGATGCATTATGAGTTATTGAATCTAAGTCAACTTTATGGTTGTAAGATTATTTTCCTGAACAATGAAGTCTCTGTGCTATGCATACATAGGAAAGGCCATCAAGGATGAGCCCCTGAGAATTTAGGTCAGCCCTTAGGGCCTTATGCTAGTGTAATATTATTTGATATGTATTTGATGGATTTTTTGGAACTAAAATTTGCATTTAGTTTTGCAGAAATAGGTTTGTAGACCAAGCGAGATTATGGAGCCATGTAAGGACTTTCCATCTTGTGAAAAGATGTTTTTGACTCTCTTTGTGAATGTGAAGAGTTACATAAAAATGTTATATATCTTATATTTGTTGATGCATTGATTTGTATAAAACTAATTTCCAAATTTGAAGTTTATCAGTTAATATTTGGAAAAATTCCCTCCTATTTATTATTATTTTTCATTATTTTTGACTAATTCAATTATTTGGTTATATATGGGTATGTACATGTCATCATGGAAAAACATGCCCTTAAGTGTAAGCAAAATTAAAAAATAAGAGTTGAGCATTGATGTAAAAATTTGAATAAGTTATGTATATTATTTCAAAATATGTAAAAATTTGTAACAAATTGAATGGTTTCTAAACTACTAGGTTTATTTAAAAAATATATCTATTTAGTGAAAATTTGAAATTTCATTGTAGTAGTACTTAAATTTTAGGGAAAAATAAAATTAGTATGCAATAGACCACCTAACCACAATAAAATGATAGCATTTTTTTTATAAGATTTTAGATATAAGTAGAGGGACTCATGTCCTGATGTGATGCATATTTTTTTTAATTTTTTTTCCAAGTAAATAATTAATTATGAATTTTTATTACAACTTTCAAAATAGAAAAACTTCGTGTAATCGACCACCTTATCGGTAAAATTCATGATTTTTTTTTTTTTTTAATCCTATATAGTATCTGGAAGCATAGAATGTGACACATGTTTTGGATTCAAAAATATGATATTGTTTGAAAGCTATAGACATTTTCAATTAGCCTATCAATTAGGAGTTTAGTCATAATTCAGATAGAAAATGAATACTAATTATTTATTAAATTTAAAGTAAAGCATAATTTATATTGGTGGAAAGCTGAGAATCTCCTTTAAAAACCCTTTTCATTTCATCAATTTTGGGTAAAAAAAAATCATCAGCCACATACCCTACACATACCCATCATCTTGCCACTTTTTGGACCATCATGATCCCACACATACCCATATATATATATATATATAAATGAATTTATATCTATTACATAAGAATAGTGACCTTTGTTAAAGACATTAGAAAAAAAAAAAATATTCTTAGATTTTGTTTAGAAAATACACTATAGTAAGAATGCTTCAAGTTGTGGATCCTTCTTCAAAAGAGAAAGCCTCTATTTATAGGGCTCAAGGGTTAAAAAATTGGAGAATTTGGTGAATGTGGGATAGAATGGGAGTCAATGGGATTAGGACACTTATCATAATTTTATTGGATGAGGATGGAGCATATTTTGGGGAATGTGTAGAGTAAAAAGGATGTAACAGAAAGAAATGAAAATGTTTTAGTATGTAAGAGGATTAAATGAAAACGGTTGAGGATGTAAGAGGATTAAATGAATGTGGGTGAGGATTTAAGAGAGATTAATGCATTTGTAAGAGGCATTAATATTTGGGTATGAAAGTAAAATAAGTGGAGTTATTTAAAGAATATTCTCAAAGAATATGCCTTTCTAAGGGAAAATAGGTTAATTAGTTAATTAAAAGAATTTATTTTCAAGTGCAAGTTGGTTAATTGGTCAAGGGTTTAGTTTGACCAAGGTTGAGCCAAAAGATAGAGAATGGGTAATGAGGATTAGGAGTTAATTAATTTAGAATTAATCAATTTAAAGGGTTAGTGGATTGTGACATTTGATTTAAATAATTTGATTTATTAAATTACATGAGAGGACTTTAGGGTTTTAATTAAATAAATTAATTTATTTAATCAAACATGATAAACATTAGTGAGTAGGAAGTGAATTAATCAAATAAACTTAATTGCTTAATTAATAATAGAAATGATGCTAATTAATCATAATTAGGTGCATAATGTCAATTAGGATTATTTGCATGTCTACAATATATAATTGAAGAGTCTATAAAATACAATGTGATTCTTGCTTCTATAGGCAAGGTAGACGAGGTAGGAAGGTAGGATTGAACATTTGACTAACCCTACATATGTGAAACATTTGTGATCTCACTTCACAAGTGTATAATAAAGTGGAATGTAGAGAATGGGTAATGAGGATTAGGAGTTAATTAATTCAGAATTAATCAATTTAAAGGGTTAGGGATTGTGACATTTGATTTATTAAATTAGATGAGAGGACTTTAGGGTTTTAATTAAATAAATTGATTTATTTAATCAAACATGATAAACATTAGTGAGTAGGAAGTGAATTAATCAAATAAACTTAATTACTTAATTAATAGTAGAAATGATGCTAATTAATCATAATTAGGTGCATAATGTCAATTAGGATTATTTGCATGTCTACAATATATAATTGAAGAGTCTATAAAATACAATGTGATTCTTGCTTCTATAGGCAAGGTAGACGAGGTAGGAAGGTAGGATTGAACATTTGACTAACCCTACATATGTGAAACATTTGTGATCTCACTTCACAAGTGTATAATAAAGTGGAATGTATGCATACAATAGGAGTCTCAAGTGATGAGGACACATGTATCAATTCTATGAAATGAGAAAAAATCTAAGCATCCCTAATTGGATACTTAAGAAGTGTAAGTAGGACTCTCCTAGATAGGCTAAAAGCTAACTAGTTTGGTAAAATTACTATTTGTAATGGAACATAAAATTTCACAAATCATTAATTTACATCATCCATAAAATATTGACCATGTTTTAGTACATAATTGAAAAAAATTAAAATACCTAGAAATATTCATTTTGGGGTTCTCACATAGACTCAAGAGTGGAACACATTATTCTAGGATCACTCAATGTCCAAGGGTTAAACCATATTTTGAGTATGAACCATGGGTTTATTAAAATGATAAAATTTGAGACTAAGAAAATGATTTAGCAAGAAATAAGAAATAAACCTATATTGGATTCTATGATATTCAAAATACTAGTAATATCCATAAAATACAATACTTTTGAAGGTGAGATTGAGAAAAATACAATGAATATTAAATGGGGCTTATAGAAATAAATTTTAAGAAAAATAACTTTGGTGCTTATTTGTCTTGTGTTAGGGATGAACAGCTAGCTTCTTCTACTAGTAACTCCAAAAAATCTCTAATGAACACAACCTTGTACTCTAACTAGTTTCCTCTTCAATCTCCCTAAGTTGATAGGAATTGCGAAAACTTCAATATATGATGATGGGGGAATTTTAGTTTTCCTTCTCTCAAAAGAGTTATCATCCTTTAGTTTAATTAGTCTACCTAATGAATCTCCACTTAGATGGCTTCCCACCTAGGATTTACACTTCAAAGTTTTGTACCCTTGGTATAAACATTCCAAAAATAAGTAAGGATATCTTTGTGGAATGTACTAACAAATAATAATTACAATGATGAAATCTTGGGTAGGATTAATCCCCCTTCCTTTCTAATAGCTCACACAAATGTTTAAGTGACACTGTAGCATCATAAATTGTCACCTTTTACAATTTCACACTATGTTTTGCTACCCTCTAAGTTATTGGAACTAATTGTGTACCTAATTTCCTAAATTATGCATTTCATGCCCTATTTTAAAATTTACCAAGAAATCAAATGTGCAAGACCCTTGGAATTTAATATTTTTCTTCTAGCACTTTAGATCTTATAAAATGAGGGATTTGGACTAGGGTGTCCTTGCACCCTATTCCCCTTAATGTGGCCCCAAAATTCAAAGTGTTGGTAGGGGTAATTTAATATTTAAAATTCTAATTCTAATTATCCACAATTGGTATTTAATTTTTGAGAAATTAGAGAAATTTCAAATACATACAATATTTTCACAATTTTAATTAACAAGCAAGAACAAAAAAGGAAATAGGAGGTGATCGTAAAGATATTCACAAGTGATTATTGTATTTCGAGGAGCAGTGAAGAGAGATATTTTATTGAATTATTGCAACATTTTATTGTCAAAGCATCATGTCAAGTTTTTTATGATTTTTTTCATGTTTATGCATACATTTTGTTTATGATTACTAACACTTATAGGTCTTCAAGCCAAATTGCAATCAAAACTTAAGGCACTGATGTGCATGACTTTACTTAAGGATATCATATTTGAGTGGTGAGTTACAAATAGTTATTGATTCATAATTCATTTACCAGTTAACCTCTACCCCTCAAAAGGATAAGCTCTCTTTATCATTCATTTTTCCATTGTGTAGGTGGAAACACCAACATGAGATTTGAATGACGTGAGCCCCTATACTGTACAACTATTCCTCTCCTTGTAAATGTGCACGTATAGATATGAAGAGGTTTAGAGGAAGATTTGAAGAAAATTCACTCATTCATGCATCCAATCCCTACAACTTGACAAGATATGAAAACTCTAATATCTCAATAACAAACGAAGATCCAATGACAAGATACAGAAGGAAGAAGCTACAAAATAGGGACCCGAGGATTGCAAAATCAGATTTCAGTTTCAGAAACCTATAATAGGGTGTCTTTGTCCTCTATTCCATCCAAAATTAGCTAAGGTTTGAACCACAGGTGCACACATGTCTTCTTTATCCATTTCCGGTCCTTAAATTTGATGGTTAGTTTCTAGTTTTTCATATTTACATTAGAACAATACATCCTTATATTCATTTAGTTCTATTATTGCATTTTCATTTCAAATCCATTTCCAAATCCATAATAATCACACACCAAGGGATTATTGACTCACCTTTCAAGTTGCAATTCAATTTCATACCCTTGCCAACCCCTAATTCAAATGTTATACTAATGAAAAAAGTGACTAATCTTAGTGAAAATCTAGGGTTTCACTTTTCCACCCTTAAAATTTTTGGTGAACCCAACACATTAAAATTATAAACCTTTTGAAATCTAAATAATATCATCTTAGATCTAAGATTAGCATTGCATTGTTTTGAATCCATCATTTAGGCATTCATTTTTACATCAAAAAAGCATAAAAATTCAAAATATTGCATATCATATTGCATCATAAGCTACAATATGTTTAATTTTAGCCATCATTGGTTAGATGCATGCCTCATTTGTATTTAAAAGTCTCCATTAGGTCATATAAGCTCTGAAATCGAATTTAAAAGTGTTAATTTAATTTATTTAGGCATTTTGCATATAGTCAAAAAGTGAAAAATTGCATTGTTTTGTTACAAAAGGGTATCAATGTTAGCATTGAATGTTATTGTATTACATTGTAAATGGTCGATGTAACTGGCAAGTGCATATGGGTGTAACTAGCAAGTGCATATAGTTAAGTAACTATTGAACTGCTTGCCTTCTCTCTTGTATAAATGCACTTGATAAATCAATAACAGACACCACGATATTCAGATTTTCTTCATTTGGTATTAGAGCATGTAAAATCTATCCACCCGAGCATATGATAGTGTAGCGATGAATAGTGATGGATAGTTGATATCCATAGGTGGCATGAGAAGAGGAAGAAAGAATGCTTGGGCATTTTTGAATGGACTATTTGTGAGAGTAGTGTGGAGGAGGTATGAAAGAAACTACAACAGTCGTGCAAGGATAAACCATTGAAGGCGATGTAAAAACCATTATAGAAAGGGTACACAAATTATATGTTCTAGCTGAAATTGTGTCAAGATTTCCAAAGCCTGTGTTAACAAAGTAATAAAATCAGAGAAGATCAAGCAACACATGAAATAGAAGAGAGTACCAGGGAGTACCAACTAATCAAAAGATTATATTTTATTACTCTTTTAAAAATGATGTTCATTTCTTTCCATAGGAAATAAGTAAGGAGTTTAAAGAATGGTGTCGTAGAAACGCTCGTTATGGTATAGATTGCTGTAAATTTTTCCTTAGTGAAAGCAAGAATATAGATGGACTTGAATTTATGTGAGAGGACATTAAGAAACCATTTTTCCAGCTATAGGTGCATGTTTTGATTTTAAATATTTTGATTATAGCACATAAGGAAAAAAAATTGTTTGTAGTGATTCATCATAGAACAATTAGTCAAAAGGTATATGGGACATTTCAAAGTCATCTTTTTTGAAGTGATTGACTGCCTTTGCTAACAACATATGAATATTATGTGTCAACTTTTAAAGCCTAAATATTGAAGGAATATTATTGTTTTAGGGTAGTTATTTAAAGTGTTGATAAGTATTGTTTGGCAAAAAGTTAAAATTATTGAAATTGGAGCTAAGAGTAAGGTACTGTTATAACAACATTCAATAGTGAGTTTTCATTTTAAGTATTCACTTTGTCCAAGAAATTTATGCAAGAGAATAGTTAAGATGTAATGCACACTTAATTACTTGCATGGATAGTTTGGTATACTCAAAATTTACTCATGTAGATTAGTTTATCAATGTTACTAATGGATCTTCGAAGATTTATGCTTAGACTTCTAGGGCCATATTTTCTACTTCTGATGAGGCCTCCAAAGAATCGTCTAAGATATTAAATGGATAAAGTGTAACAAGATCAAACTGGAGGTTGGTGGCATTAGAGGTTGGAGGAATTTCCATCATCTCAAGTCAGCTTCTCACATTGAGATGATGCTTTGCATGAGAAGCATTGTTGGCTTTAATTTCTTTCTTTTTCTTGTTATTGCTGACAAATTTGAAGAATACAAATATGGTGAAGTTTGATTTTTGGAGCTAGGTAAGCGGTTTGATGAAGAGCTAAATATAGATTGTTTCCCAAAGAGTTCACAAGACTATGACCAAGGATTACAACTTTACGAGGGTCGAGGAGACAACTCGGAGGATGGTTGTCTAGTAATTACAGTCTGGACCAAGATTATACCTTTATGAGGGTCAAGGAGACAACTTGGAGGACTCTTGTCCAATAATTATGGTCTAATTTGGGAGTTCATGCGAGGATGAACTCGGGATTCAGCCTAGAACTACACCTTTTTGAGGGTTATGAGGTAACTTGGAGGAGTTCCACTTGATTTAGGATTTACTTCTTCAAAAGGAAAATCCTCTCAAGAATTTCTATCTATTTTGTAATCAGTAAGTTTTATTATGTAAACCTTAAGGGGTTGGCCCTTAAAAGGTGAATTAGAGCTTCTTGGGATATAGTCTTAGGAACAATGCAATAAGGGGAAATGTTAGCATTGAATGTTATTGTATTACATTGTAAATGGCAGTTATAACTGGTGAGTGTATACAATTAAGTAATTGTTCAACTGCTTGCCTTCTCTCTTGTATAAATGAACTTGATATATCAATAATAGACACTACAATATTTAGATTTCCCTGAATTAAGATCATTTTTTTTAGATTTTGCAAATTAAGATCATTCAAATGCTGCATTTTAGATCTAAAAATTATATTTGGAATTACATTTTATTACTTAAACATTTTGAAAATTATTTCACTCTTGCATCTTACATTGCATAATCATACATCAGTCAAAAATTCTAGAAAATTATTCATTTTCACACTTGTATTTTCATAGAATAGAACACTTAGGTAGTATTATAAATATTAAAACTTTAAATTTAGTTGAAATCTTTGCTAGACTAGGGCATCCTTACGCCTCTGTCTAGTTGATTTTGGCTCAAATTTTTGTTAGACATCTGTTACTGTACTTTTGTGTGTGTTTCTTCTCTCTAAGTTTGGATCTTGTAGATTTTACTGACTGTTCTAAGCTTTAGTGTTCAAAGTGGGTGTTAGAACACAATGATCTACTGAGAGGGGGGTGAATTAGTAGATTGTAAATTTTTAAACCTAGAGTAACCTTTAGTAGAATTAAACTTAACAACTCAAAAGAGGAATTCAAAGCATAAGCAACTAAAGCAATCACAATCAAGAGAGAGACGAACACATAACACCAAATGTACATGGAAAACCCAATATGGGAAAAACCATGGTGAGAAATACTGCTAGGATCTACCATCCTAATCTAGCCTCATAAGCATCAAAGTTTTGTTACAGGTTTTAAAGGCTACAACCCTAAGGAAGCTTTGACTCCCTATTTTAGAAGCATCAACTTCAAGGATGTTGCAACAACCTGAATTGAGCTACAACTCAATACTAATGGAGGCTCCAACCTCTTACAAATATTTTTAATCACCTATGCATAACATGGTTCTACTAAACCTATGATGTATTGATTCAACACATTATACTTTTCTCTCTGTTCTCTCTTCACACAACTGTAATCAAATTCTTGTATTTTTATGATTCTACTCCTTTGTTACAGTTCTCTCACTTCTTCATTCAAGAACACACACACTCTAACTGAATTTCATAACTCATTCCTTCATATATTTCATACAAGTCAAAACCCCTATTAGCGTTTCTCATTTTGAACCTACATCTACCGATATCATAACATCAATCTTCCCACATACTATTAAGTCCATTAATGATGGCATTCAATTAGATTTTCCATATCTCATATTGGGCTACACACCAATCATCCTCGTTGTCAAGAATTTACCAAATTTAGCTCTCTTTTAGACCTCAAAATCCAATATGCATTTAATTTCCTCTTTTGTTCATTTGATTAGATTTGATTTTGATCGAGCATGTCACCCTTTTGGCATCGTCTTCATTAAATTCTCACATGTCAATTTGTTAGGTGATTTGATTCTATTCACATGTTGGTTACCAACTTGAAACCCTTGTTTACATGGACCAAACCATCAAGTGTGAGCACTAGCCATCGATCATCTTGTAGACTAATCAAAAGGTAGAAACAAGATCAGGATACATCCACAAGCTCATTCTAATCACCAAGAAACTTGACAGAAGCTATGACAACACTATCTATAGGATTTATCAAACTAAGGAATTTTAGACAACACTCTCATAAAGAAGAGATCACTTACAGATCACCAAATCAAGAACTATTTGAGTTGAGAACACATAACAATATTAAAAACCTAATTCCAAAACTGTAGATCAAAAGATGTAAATGCAAAGGAATGCAGAGCGCAATACTTTCTCTTTGTCACCACCAAATGTACAGATAAAGAAGTTTTCACTATGGTGAACATAACTCACTTAACTCTTCATACCAGACACTCCAATCTTGAAACATACCATCTTCAAACGTGCCTCTAAATAGCTTCCAATCCACAGACAAAGATATTCAATATGCAAGAAATGTGGAGCAAGCTACTAGACCATTCTTACCAGAGGATCAAAATTGGAACATAGCATACTAGAGGCTCACTTAAATATTCATATTGGAGCACCAAACCATGAGCACTCTTGATGGAACAAAAATGACCCCATTATAGACCTTCCAGATCTGAAAGACCTAAAACAAAATAGTGGAGGAGTGTGGAGCAAATACATTTCTCCCAGTCCACAGATAACCAACCCTGTCAGATCAGTTCACAAACTAGTGAATTTAACTTTCACTCTTCATCATCTCAGAAGCTTTAATCTAGGATATATCACCCATGGATTTCCTTGAACAGTCCTTTAGATCTGCATAAGCATAGGATCAACACAGTAGAAATGTGGAGCACACACCAAAGTACTTTCTGAACACATACCGTAACATATTCTCAACACATACTAGAGCATATTGTGAACTTGCAATTCACTTGTGTCCTTTCACTGCAACAACCTATACTTTGTTGACACCAATGGCTACATTAATGACAACACCACCATATGCATTCATACTTGCAACACATCATAATCATACAAGTACATCACTTGAGCACACAACTAGTTAAGCTATCAGGAATGCCAAAGCCTTTTGCAAGATCTACACTTTTGACATCAATGACAACTATATGCACTTTTGCACTAGATCAACACACTTCTCTAATCCCCTTTTGACATCAATGACAACATATTACAATAATCTCTTCCTTTATCATTGATGGAAAAACTTGAATGCTCAAAGATACCAATTGATCAATTCAACATTTGTTCCAATATCACCTTTACTTCTACTTATGTTGTTGCATTCACTAATGCTCCTTTTTGAGAATTTGCATACTTTCTCCCCCTTTGACTTCAATGGAAAAGGATCACTCCTTCTGAAAGCATTTTTTCCCATTTAACAAGTAGTGCAACGGGTTTTGTTGACCTCTAATATCCTCCTTTAAGTTGGAAAAAGTATGTTCTCCACCTTTGACTAATACAAATTGATAACAATTATTATGCTTATGCTAGAAACTGCTCTCAAACATTTCATCAATGGCTAAGCCATGTTATCTAACCACTCTTAATTAAATACCTTTAATTAATTGTAGTTGAAATGCCATTACACACTATAACCCAATTGAAGATACTCTAATTCATACCTTATAGCAATCAGGTCTGAAATCAAGAGCAAAAATATCCTTTTGATCTACGCAAATCACCTTTCTCCTCTATACATTAATTTGATAATGCTTTCCTTT
>VDFB02205378.1:0-13447 GCA_007258455.2 Sequoia sempervirens | reverse complement strand
CATGGATTGAACTCTGTATTTTATTTTCTCTCAATGTTTGTATGCTATGGAAATGCCATTACATTTTAAAAAAAAGTAGTTTCTTACTATTTTTCTTCAATTTTTTATGTTTTTTTGCAAATCTACCAAAAAACCCTAGTTTTTTCTACTAAAAAACAATATTTTGAAAAAAATCAATTAAAAATAAACAAATCTAATTGAAAATTTGATTAAAAATTAAAAATTTTACCTGATAGAGGTGGATTCCAAATCGGATATCGGATTTCGCTCTCCACTATGCGCCCCCCGCCGATGAGCCGAAAATAAAAATGAATGAGTTTTGGTCGCGGCTTTTTTTTATATATACAGTTGACCAAAATCGGATATCCGATTTGGATCGGATATCCGATTTGGATCGGATATCCGATTTGGATCGGATATCCGATTCCTTTTGCTTGTGTCAGAATGAGATTTAGCCTTTTGCTTGGGTCGGAATGAGATTTGTTTTACACTCTTAACAAAAATCGGATATCCGATTCAAATTCGGACATCCGACCCAAATCGGATATCCGATTTCTAAAACTAAGTTTTCCCTCTGCCTCGGTAGTCACCCCAGCTCCAAAAAGTCAACTCACCATTTTCGCGTTTTTGAGTCGTAGAAACACGTATTTTTTCCTCCATTGCCACTTCTTGGCATACCATGTGACCTTTACATGCCCCGCATCTCATGGTTGCTACAAGTTGGTCAAAGAACATACAAAATTTATCATAGAAACTAAATTTTTATATCATTATGATTATTCCAATGATAGGGAATCTTTTCGAAGTCATAACAATGGGTGCATTAGTTTTGGGATTTGTAAAAAGATCACAAATTTGGCCTTGTTTTACCTCTATTTTCACTTCACTGAAGGATAGCATTGTCAATTGGTGAAATGAATCTCTATGAGTATTTCATTGATTTATTTGAATCACCACTTAATCATTGCTTCCAATTATGAAGAAAGTGATTCATGGTGGTGATTTTTATATGGATTCTTTTAATGTTGGAAATAATCATATAATTTATTTATTTTATTTCAAATACCCTAATAAATTCTCTTAGTTTTGTCTTGGGTTTATCAAAAGTTTTGGAGGAGATTAGAGTGATGTGGGGTTACCATTAGGAGTTTTTGATCTACATTAGATTTTAGGTTAGGGTTTAGAGGAACTATTAAAATAACTAATAAGAAATGCATTTTAAAATTTTGAAATTTATGAAAATGCAAACAATATTCAATAAAAAAATAAAAACATGACCTCTTACCTCTTTTATGACATGTCGTTGAAAAATTTGTGATAGGATTTGTAGATGTTCCCAAATGTCCAAATTTTTTTAGGTTTTGGTCAATATGCACTTGTTATTAACAATTATTTGGTCATTGCTTTCATTTTATTCTCTAGATTTATGGAACAAAATTGCATGTTATGTAAATTTTGCAAGTTACATAACATGTGCATATTATAAAATATGAGCACACTATATAACACATTATTTACCAATCCAAAACATGTGAGTGTTATTTTTATTTAAACATCATGTGGTAGTGTTCCTTTTAAATTATTAATTTTGCCACATATTTATCCCAAAATTTTGTACACTTTCTCAACTATTAGACCTTATTAATCATTTTCACATTCAATGATTGGAATTTTCCTTTTTGAGATCTATGGTGTTAAAAAATTGATTGGGAAATGAAGTATAGGGTAATTCACCTACTTACTTGGCCAAGGTTGACAAAATCATGACATGTTTCCAACCTACTTACAACCAAATTTATTGTTTAAGTTCATTCAATTTCTATAAATTAAAGGGGTCAAAGAACTAAAATGGGATCAAAGGTCATGGTCCAAATAAGTTGAAAACAATTTAACAATGTCAATTTAAATTTGTATGACCATGTAAAACTATGGGAACAAGGGTATATGATCATTAACAAGGTATAATGAGACTAGAGAAGCTTGTACCCATGGGTCTATAGAGTAGTTTCTAGACATTACAATAGAAATAAATCACCATGCTAGACAATTACAAGTCACCAAGGGAAAAAAACAAAAAAGTGCATGGGTTTCAGACACACAAAGGAAAACACCAATAATGTTCATGCAATTTATTTCTTTGATGATCTCATCTATGGAAAACTATAAGAAACTGATAGATTTTGTTGCCATGACTTGCTAGTAAGTAAATCATCACCTTCATGTTTCGATTAAGGGGAAAACAGGTTTTGAATAGAAACCCTGCTTTTCCCCTTCATGTTTTGATTAAGTATATCATCACATTCATGTTATGAAAGTGAAAATGTATATAAAAGTTAATAAATTAATATGAAATAGAAAAATTAAAGGTACTCACCATAACATTTAACCATTTCACTAAAATAGTAATATGTACAGTCCCATGTAAAACTAAACAATACTTTATTTTAAATATTGGCTATTGACCTTTAAAATGTGTTACAACATACCTTAGTAAATATAATGTCACAAGTGGCACTACCAATAAGAATTTTTGGATGATGGTGTACTACCCACATAGTCAACAAAAAAAGCATTTTTAATTTTTTAATATTATTACCAATATAAATACTAATTTATTGTGATATATAAGAAATTAACCTCTAACATAGATGAAACTATAAAAATTGCTAGGGAAATGATCAATTTCATATCACCTTGTGAGGTTAGACCCTAAAATATATGATAATACAAATTTTAAATTCAATTTTACAATTAAAAGTTATTTTAAGTATAAGATTTAAAATATATATGTTATAAACTCATATGAAATTATCTCTACATGATCACCAAACAAATCACATACTAGCTCATTAGTGATCACTATATTATTTGACTCACTTGTATTACTTGATTAACCTTTAATATTGCAATAGATGTACAACGACAATGAGTGCACTCATGGAAGGCAACACCCTCTACACTATATTGATCATATTCTCCTTCAAAGGATAAATGAAAACACTTATAACATAAGTGAGAGATAGAAGCACTAGAACTAGATGGTCTTATTGTATAATAATACATCAAACCTTGAGAATAAAAAATATATGTACCATGTTATATAAAAGTGTCCATGAGGCAAATAATCGCATTTATAGTCTACATCTTGATAGTATCCTTAATGACTAAGGGTACTATCACATGATATATAGTTTTTTATGTTAGCAATCTTCATTGATAGTTTTCTACTTTATGATCTCCCACTCTATCTTGAGAAAAGTCTCCACCTCTACCTTAAAACTCCCTTTTGTCAAAATGATAAGAATTTTGTGAAGGATAAACTCATAATAATTTTTTTTTTCAAAAATATAGTGGCACTTCATGGTTGTTACAAGGAGGTTGACAAAAGACCATCCATGATTTATAACAATAATATTTTTTATATGATCAATGATTGTTCCAATGGATATACAATATTTTGAATTCATAAAAATAGGTGTATTGGTTTTGGGATTGGTAAAAAGAGCACAAATGAATTTGGCCTTTTTTACCTCTTTCTATTTCACTTCGTTGTAGGATATCTTTGTCACATAAAATTGATGACATAAATCCAAAGGAATATTTCATTAATGGATTTGATTTGTCATTGAGTTAACTTACTTCATCATTTCTTACAATGATGAAGCAAGTGATTCATGGTGGTGGTTTGATATGGATGCCTTCAATGTGGGAAATAATTTTGTAATTTAATTGTTTCTTCTAAATGACCTAATAAATCCTTTTGGCTTTGTGCTCGGTTTTTCAAGGAGATTTGGATGATTTAGGGTCATCATTAGGAATTTCCTCATCTAAATAAAGTTTCAAGTTAGGGTTTAGATGAGTGAGTAAAATTACCAAATAATAAATAAATTTTAAAATATTAATATTATGAAAATACAAATAATACTCAATTAAAGAAATAAAAAATGATTGTTAACCTCTTTTGTGACATGACATTGAAAAATTTGGGATGTGTTTACAAATTTTTCAAATGTCCAACATGTGCTCAGGTTTTGGCCAATTTTCTTTTGTTAGTCACAAAAATTTAGATATCGATTTATTTTTCATTTTTGGCTTTATGGAACAAATTTTTTATCATGTTATGTAACCTATGAATGTTATATAATAAATGCACATTATATAACACACTATTTACCAAGTCATAATGTGTGAGTTTTGTGTTTATTTCAACATAACATGGTAGTGTTCCTTTTGAATTATTAATTTAGCCACATTTTTATTCCCCTATTTTGTGCACTTTCCTAGCCATTAAGCTTCATTAAACATTGACACATTCAATTATTGTAATTTTACCTTTCTGGAACTATGGTGTTTAGACATTGATTGGGAGATAAAGTATAGGGTAATTTAGCCACCTACTTGGTCAAGGTTGAAAAATCATGACACATGTTCAACCTACTTAAAACCAACTTAATTGTTTAAGTTCACTAAATTATTATAAATTGAAGGGATAAGAAAAACTAAAACGAGATTAAAGATCAAGGTCCAAATGTATGAATAAAGTTGAAGATAATTTACAATGTCATTTTAAATTTGTAGATGTATATGCCCATAAAAGTGTATAACCCTAGAAAATTGTGGGAAAAAGTGTATTTGATTTTCAAAAAGGTATAATGAAACCAAAGAAGCTTGTATCCATGAGCCCAATACTGTGCTTGGAAATAACAAGTCATCGAGAAAACAAAAAAAATTGCATGCTTTTGATAGAGACAAAGGTAGAAACCAATGATGTTGATGAAATTTATTTCAATGACAATCTCAACTTTATGGGAAACTCTAATACATTGATTGATTCAATTGGCCTAACCTACTATCAAGTAGACGCCCCCCTTCATGTTATAACATGGTCACTTAAGAAATTAGGGATGAACTATCACAACTCAACTTTGAAATAGATTAAAAGTGCATGCATATAAAGGAAATATCTTTTAGTTGTGACATAATCTAATCACAAGGCAAAAGAAAATAAAAAATACAACAAATAAATATGAAATGGAGAAAGTAAAGATGCTCACTTTCACATTTAATTGTTTCACCAAAATAATGACATGTATACTTACACACAAAACTAAACAATACTAATTTTTTAAATACTTAATATTTTTGTAAAATATTGGATATTGACCTTTTATATACGAAATGTTCTAGATAGTCTTTTTTTATTATATGATTTTTCTTGTCTATGTCATTTTGTATTCATGTCTCACATGCAATTTTTTTATATTTATTTTCTTTTATGGCTCAAGTAAAAAGATAAGTTGCTATATAATTTAACATCAATTCATATGAGTCCCTTTTGACAGGTTTACATTCTTGTTTCAATTGTATTTTCTTTTTGGCATCATTTTATACTAGTGCCTCACATGCAATGTTCTTATATTCATTTTATTTGATAGCTCAACCAAAAAGATACGTTTCTATATAATTTAATATCAATTCATATGGATCCATTTTGACACATTTATATTTTTGTTTCAAGTGATTTGTCTTGTCCACATTTGTACTAGCACCTCACTTTCAATATTTTTATATTCCTTTTCTTTGATGGCTCAAAAAAAAGGACAAATTGACATATAATTTAAATCAATCTATTGGGACCCATTTGATACATCTATATTTTTGTTTCAAGTAATTTTTTAAATAATTCAATTATATTTCTTGATTTCTTACAAAAAAATTACTACCTTTTTATGCCCATCACAATAAATAATCTCTATCTTAGTAAATAAATAATTGTTGGGTAATACTTTTTAGATTTACATGTTTTGTATTCTTTTAAAAATAATTACACAAGATTTTTTCATTAATTGTAGGAATTACTTAATTTCTGGATTAAAAACATGAAATTTCACAATCATAATATTGTTTGACAAAATTTTTAGATTTCACTATGTAAAAAAATTATCATCGACGTTTAACAGCATGAATTTCTACAATCCATGATATTGGCAGCCTTTACTAGCGGTAAGTGAAGCTCTTCTGTCAAATACGACACCATGTTCGCCGCGAACCCCATCACTGCCAGCTTCTCACACAGTTCATTTGCTGTCAAAACAAAAATAAATGTCAGCCAAATTGTGATCTCTTTCTTAAACTCCTTCGGTAGATTATCTATTCACACGTACCCAAATCCTAGTTTACTGCCATACAAGTGTCAAGTTTCTATTTTCATTATCCTGTATTACTGTTTGAACTGCAGTGCAACACATGAAGGAGATCACCCTCCACTGCTTGTTACTCTTCATACCTCCATTAGAAGTCGTCGTGTTTATTATTTGTAATGTATCCATTAATTGTAATTATAAGTAATTAATCATCAATAACTTTTTCTTATTAATATGGAATATTTAATAATTTTAATTACAATAGTTATATAAAATTGATTTTAATTAATAATCTTAGGAATCCATAGTAAATTAATTTTCAACGAGAATGATTTTTTTATAAATTTATTCTAAAAAAAGTACAGTTGGAAAATTAAATAAAATTTAAATTTTTAAATAATTAATTTTGTTAATAATAATAATTTCTCTCCAAAATTTAAGGTATGATATAGTTTTATATTTATTAAACCTACATGCATATCTATATTTTATGCTTTTGTCTAGGTTAATTGATCAATTGATTTATTATTATTTAATTTTCTTAAGATACATATGGATACAAATACATGGTGAAATTGAAGTTGTGGATTAAATAATATTTATGAAGAGTATGGAACATTAAAGGATTCTCCTTTTTTAAAGAGTTATTAGTCATCTCTTTACTTACTAATATTGAATAAAAAATATTCTTTAAAAAAGTTAGTCCATAAGTTTAGGTATGGCATATTTGTCACAATGGTTATGTGGTACTAGATAATTTATTACTTTGATGTTATTTATTGTTATTTTTTTTATTTGAATATTAGTTATGATGGTCATCACCAATGACTTTTTCAAAAAAGAAAGATCTTTAATATTCAATACTTTTTATAAGTAGTATTTAGTCCATAATTTTGGAAATAAAAGCGTTATTATGCATGTGATTTATGGGCTAGTAGTAGTAAAATAAAATGGTGACAAGTAGAAAGGATTCAAAAGTAGTCCATTACAAGGAAATTGAAAATAAAAATATCAATTTTTTTATGAATTGCTTCTAGTAAAAAGATGTTCTATAATTGGTGTATGAACAAAATAAAAAGAACTTAGATAAAACAAAATAATAAATGGATGACCAAATAGAATAACAACTTGAATTGTTTTCCTAATAATAACAAATATGTAAATGCATTTATTCAGGAAGAGTTAAAATATTATATTGATGAATTTTATACGATGAGCACAAAGGACTATATATAGTTATGCTTGGCCAGATGCGAACGAGACAAATTACACAATAATTATAGCACAATTTTTTTTAAGTTAACATAACATACATGTAAAACACATTAAGTCATGACATAAATTTCATTTAAGTAAATTCACTAACACATACATCCCTTGGGGTACACGAGGAGTCACTACGCAAATTAGATCCATACATTGACAAAAAGGCCAAAGATATAATCCATAACAAAATAAACATTAACAAATGTAACACATACATGATATATCCTCATTGATAAGGAAAAACCATGTCATTATTAATACAACATATGCAAGATTAACTTAACACATTGAATAACAACTGCCATGGCCAATAAGCACACTGAGTTTAACATTACATTACAGTACAATGTTCAAGAGGTACAATGATACCAAAGTGTTTCCAACATAAATGGAAACCATACACAAGATAACTTATGGATTCAAATAAACCAGAGATGAATTACGAAATTATCATAACTGGCTTCAAAACAAACACAACTCTTCCGGAGTCATTTGCCAACAACACCAATACACACCTCTCGATCCTCATTGGGGACCCGATAGGGGTTAGCGCTTGCGTTCCACTGAACCATGTGAGTCAGAGACCAACCCACCCACGTGCTAGGAGCTAACAAGGAAAGAGACCTCAACCAAGGAACACGATTTCGAAGCAGGGGAACCACAAAGACTCGATCATACAAAAGTATCATAAAACTCAAGGTTACAATGACACCAATCAATAACATCAAGAATCAACATAATAACTTAAAAGTCACACATAGATCTCATGCATAAAATCAAAGCAATGACCAGTACACAAGTAACCAAAGGAAGATC
Organism: Sequoia sempervirens; assembly: GCA_007258455.2. NCBI lineage: Eukaryota > Viridiplantae > Streptophyta > Pinopsida > Cupressales > Cupressaceae > Sequoia > Sequoia sempervirens. The sequence goes on along the minus strand of VDFB02205378.1, from coordinate 5,222 downwards.
ATGAAACACTTCCAAATCAAACTGAATTAATAAACATAATACAATTCCAAATTGCAATTAAATAATATAATAACATCATATCATAGTACCATAAGAGGACAAGGTCAAAACCCAAACATCAACAAGATTTATACAAGACCATAGAATACACCAAAGATAAAGTAGGGTAAAACCATAAATCAATTCAAACAACTATGTTTCATCAATTCAAGACAAAGGACCACTTCCAGAGGATTTCCAAAGAAGCAACATAATAAGGAGTGTTAGAGGAGAGTGTCATCACATAACTTAACATGGATTCTCCATACTACCTATTGCAAGGTGCCACCTCCATCTATTGACGGATTATCCAGACAACCAAGCATTAGGAGCCACCTCCATCTATGGTTATCCAGGCTACCTATCTCGGAACGTAATAGGGTTGCTCATGCGGATCCATTACCCTTCGCAAAGACAAGGCAACGAACATGCCAACCAGGGCCTTCTCAATCCCCTTTAGTCTGTGGTAGCACTAAAAGGTAGATGAGGCATCAATTATCTTTTTTAATGTGATTCTACCCACCCCCTAGTTAATTACTTAGGTTTTCACTTATTAATCACACTCTAACGAGGGTTATCCTGGCGCCCCTTTGTGCACCGACCACCCACTTAGAGCCACTCTCTCTCTAGACACTCAAAACATAAAAACCAAAATCCAAGGGTTGTACAACATAACAACGACATTAGATCACAACAGAGAAACATGCGAGGCATTACCCATCTCGCTATAAACACATAATCAAAGTCTCAACAATTCCCGTACAACCCCTTTAAAATCATGATACCAAAGCACTTGCCACATAAAGAGAGAACATCAACTGTCAATCATCTCAAGCCTCTGGAAGACTCTCAAAAAGTTCACACTAGGGTTTTTGGACAACAATAATTGCAAGACCTCAAAGAACTATTTTCAAATCAAATATAATTAGTGAATAAACCAAAATAAGATCAACAACTCCCTCTAGACTACATAATCAACTTCGATACGAAAAATAACGAAAATTCAAGAAGATCAACTATAAACAAAACACGAGTTCCCAATTATATTGCAACACAAATCAAATGAAAAGGATTCCATGAATCAAAATTAGTCTCCAAAAGCATTCATACCGATACGGAAATAGCAGAAACAATCCTTAAACAACAAAGGTAAAAGCATGCCACCAGGCATCCAAGGGAGGCCTCAATTTCCTCCTCACAAGATACCCGTGCAGCTGGTAAACAAATGACCTTTGACAAAATCAACAAATATAACAACAATATAATTTAATGTTTCACCAAACTAATACAAGTGGAAAGATTGCATACAACAAGAAGCATAAACTTATCACAACCAAGCATCACATTAGTATCCAAAATACTCCACCACAAAATCAATTAATAAGACCCCCACAACTCAAAACAAACCAAGAATTCACCATGTAAGGTTAAACGAATATCAACACAATTTAACTTAAAGAAGATCCCCTACTCACGTCAACTCAAGAAAAGTCATAACAAAAGGGTATGTGAAATCACTCATAAAAAAAAGACACGAACCCAATGGAATGAACTCACTTCTGGAGCCAAACAATTCCAAAGAGGCACCACCAATAGGATACACCAAATTACCCTTAATGGTCATTCAATTACAATTTATCCATTCATTTAATAAGAATTAATTTAAAATAAATAAGGAACTATATAATCACATATCGTAATTATCTCAAGGCATATTTTATCACACTCAGAATACTAACCCAAACTAATCAAAAGCAATAAACTTCAAAGAACAATAGAACTATCGTCTACGATTTAACTCTACACTTGATAAGGAATCGTTTTAACTCATTAAAGGCTATATTCACAACCTTACTAACATCTCACTATGCTCAACATAAAGTTGCATTAAATAAAAGAAGTTATAAAAGCATTCCAACCAATTTATTTTATTCCAATTCAGGATTTATAAGCATTCCTATAACTATATACATTTATATAAATATAATGAGCCAATTTATACTCTAATTGTATTTAAAAGGATAACTAACCTCATGAACACTACATTACAATGCCAATTATCTTCCTAACTAAAACTATATGACCATCTAATTACACTATGAAGTAAGAACTTATTCAATTATAAAAAGGCATAACTCTTTTCCCTAATGTTCTAATGTTTACCAATTCACATTATTAATATAATCATTTAGTTTTAAAATCAAAGAAATTGTTCTTTTCTAACGTTTGAAATATGCAAGTAACTATCCTCTATTCGATTTTAAGCTAGGAGGTGAACCATTCTTAGATTTCCTCTATACATACCCTTTTAAAATAATAAAGCTGAAATCCTTCCACTACCTGAAATCTTTTCTTTAAAAAGTGCAATAAACTAAAAATAAAGTATATATCTTTAACCCAAATCATAAATTGTTTAGCAAACATGGATACTACTAAACATTGAATTTTTATTTCAATCAAAGTAAATTAAATTAATACCAATGGCACTTCCAAGTACTAATCCTGATTGATAATGGACTCCAAGAGTGATACCAAGGAGAATAAAGATGGTAATACTCTAAAGAAATATAGAATACACTACAGGAGTTGTGATAGCTAATGAGCACCCAAGAGGGCTTGCCAACCCATCTAATCAATGAGTTTGATTGAAATACGGAGAGATATAATAGTGCAGAACAATGCTAACTGGCTTTACATAATGCTCATAGGAACTAGCTGCTCAATTATAAAAAAAATAAATAAGATATTCCTTTCACACGCATGGAGTATGAAGTGAGACAAGGTAAGCATAACGACAAGCTTATTCCAAGCAATGATAGGAAACATAAAAGCTCAAAATCAAGAGACTGATAAACAATGGTTTGAGTTTTGAGATTCAAACCACGCCAATTAAAGAAGATAATTGACAGTAATTGTGGAATTAGTTACTATACATGTCTCTCCTGGATCTAGATCACTAATATGAATTAGAGAATAATTTTGTACAACGCCTCAACTCTAAATGCTGTAACAGTGACAGATTGCCAAGTATATTAGAAAGTGAATATTGGAATTTGGAAGTAACGCCATCTACTTGCATTATTATCAAATCCCAAATGTTCTCCTAAAGACCGAAGGGAAGGAGACAGGTGAGATGCAAATACGTGACTTAGGAGTAGAGGAAATCATGTACAACTTTTCTTTTTGAACTTAATGCATTTCTGTTTGGCAGCGAGTTTCCAGAGACATGTTCAAGTTTGAAGTTGGAAATTAAACTTCACCACGATCAATGGAGAGCTCTTTATTTTTTTATAAGGTAATTGACAATATTTAATTTTCAAGTGCAGCAACTGCGATAGATTGCCAGCAGAATTTAGGCAGGTTATTTAAACTTTTAAACTCCACTATATAAGCAAATGATGATGAGTAAGGGAGACGTCCCAATTAGAGGCTACATTTGAGAAAATACTCATCCAGTTACAGTAAGAAGGATAGATTCTCAGGCAAGGTGAAAGGAGGAAACTCAGAAACTAAACGTCCGCAGAATAATAATCAATGCGACAATCTCTACCTAATAATTTCATAAAAGATTTATCAATTTTTCGGTAGTGATTAGAATGACAGAGTGAGTGAAGATGAAGAAACATCGATGATCTCAATGTCAAGAGAAATATAACAATTCAGCAGTCAAGCTATCTATTCTACCATCAGCTGCCCAAAAGAAATAGCTGAAAACCCTAACGGATCAAGAGGAAATAAAGGCTACTTTAGGAGGAGAACGATATAGGATAGAAGGGCATGGCTCTAAGAATAAATGCAGACCCAATTTTCTATACTGCATCAAGCACCATTGCGGCCCTTTCTTCTTACACCATACTTCGTTCTAAACCATTCATTCATACAAGGAATAAAAAACATGCAGAGACAATTAAGAATACAAAATTTCCCAAGCATTATATTACTACCACAAATGGTAATCGAATAACATACCTTGGTTTCTTTTTTCTCAAATCCTAAATCTTGTCGTGGAGTTCCACAGCTGCACACCTGATAGCTTTTCCCTCTCTTCGATTGTGCAAAATTGAAAACCTGTTGTGTCCCTCGACCCTCATGCCAGAGATACAAATATACTACTGAAAATGCCCCTTCAATTCCTAACTGAATGTCTTTGCACATTCCCCATAACCGAATCTTGAAATTCAAATAATATTTCTTTGCATGTTTATTATTTATTTCACACAGAAATAATAATAAAAATCTTATTTTTATTGCATATGAAGTATTTTATCCTCCGAAAATAATAATAAGGAAGTCATTTAATTTTTGTTTATTATACTATTATTCATTACTTCCTCAATCATTTATTTATTTATTTATTTATTTATAATATTCAAGTTTGATTTATTTAATTTATTTTAAACATTAATAATATTTTATTTGACAAAAAAAAAACACAAAAGTATTATAACTTTTATTTTATTTAATACCTCCAAACACAAACCGAATAAATTGAATCAATTCAAATCATGCCAATCAATATTAACTTTACAATCGAGTCAGAGGCAACACAAGGACATCACAGGATGGAGGTACTTCATCCCAAGGCTTCGACTTACTCCTAGAAGTCGAGCTCAAGTATAAGCATGGTAACACAACAATATCAATGATCATAAGCACATAAACACCACAAGTTAAATAATCAATTAAATGTCACCAGGTAAGCAATGAAAATTAAACACACAAAAAAATAAGGAAATGATACCAAAACAAGAGTGGTGACGGGGTTGCAACCAGACCAATTTGTCAAACACAAGGACAGATGATGAACTAGGTTGGGGAAACTTTCTTGTCAGTCCCTATTTTTCCACGTCAATCCCATTGGGTGTTTATAATGCTTGCCCAAATGATTGACAATGCAGGTGGAATCGAGACTTAATTCCTGCAATCCTGGATGCAAACAAACGTTGTGCACAATACATATTTATCATAAATACATCATGAGAGGAATTCTCAGCATAGTAGGGCACTCGTGAGTGAGTGATACCACACTGTCCCTCCCACCAAACCACACATAATAGTCAAAACAATTCCAGTAACTCATAAATAGTTTGCTTCTTATTAGTTGAAACTATTATTCAGCATAAGATTAACCATAAACCTAATTCATCTACTACTATATCAAAGGAATTACTGCGGAAGTATAA
>VDFB02205377.1:0-44482 GCA_007258455.2 Sequoia sempervirens | reverse complement strand
TTTAGATTTTGCATGTCCTGAGCAGATCTAAAGAAAATTATTGTCCAAAAAGTGTCACATGTTATTTTTTTACAAGTTGAAGGTCAAAAAACAATATTTTTTCATCTTCTACTTGCTAGATCAAAAAGAATTTATGGGTTTTATTCTTAGCATTAAAATATTTCTAGGTTTTTTTTATTGTCTACAAACAATGAGTAGATTTTTCATAAATCAAAATAGAAGTAAAAAAAAATTGATAGAAAAAATCATTTCCTACAAGCTAAATTCAACTTTTTTAAAATTCATAACTTTTGGCTCGGTTATTGGATTTTTTTGATTCAAGGGACATTGGAAAGTTGATTTTATCCTCTACACAGATCCAAGATCATTTTTAATCATGGAGGTAGATGTGAACATTCATCAATGCATGCACTTTTTCTTTTTGCATTATTTTTGCAAAATAAATGCACTCTACAAGGACTTTTTTCCATGCATTCTAAAATTGGCGGACCTCTATTTGCGAGATATTTTGCTAAATTTGGTGGAGTTATTTTTTTCCCTACTTAGCCACTTTCTGTTGGAATTTTTAGTTTTGCACCTCATATTTCAGAGGCCATATCTCAGCCATACGGTGGTCCTTTCCAATGCAATTTTTTTGAAACGGGGTAGAATTTCATGCTCTTCACAATGGTGTAACTATTTTCTAGTTTGGACTTCTAATTTTTTCTATAATTCTATTTTCTCAGTGTTGTTGTTGTCCAGTTCTCATTTTGGAGACTTCGACAGGCCATATCTTCTACATTTGGACTCGTTTTTGGGTACCAATTTTTTTGAAAGTGTGTGTTTTTTTGTGTACTTCATCGCCATGCTACTAGTTTCCACATTTTATGTCAAAGAATTGTATTTTCAGTAGGTAGTCCTTTTTGGACATTATGGGCTTCCATTGTATGCTTTTTTTCATTCTGTAAACGCACTGAATTAAAGCGCCTCAACATTCTAATGTATCTTTTTTACAATCTTGTACATCACTTTGTACCTTATTATACTCACAAGTTATGCTATAAAGTGTCATGGGGGGGTTTGATGTTTTTCCTTTTTTTGCAATCATACCTTTGTCAAGTGAGTGTCCCTTCCATGACATCAACCTCATGTGTGTGTGTCTTTTGTTTGCACACCCTTTATATGTGTTGGTACTTTCATGTTTGCACATTCAGATGTTCCTGATTCTTCTTCATGTATTTATTTTTGGCATTTAGTTTCAATGTACCTATCATGCCTCTCCTTTTTTAGCATTATGGGGGGGTTGCTACTATTGGTGCTAATGCCTCCTTGGTTTTGCATTGGAGTGAGCTATTTATGCAATATTTTTCCCTATGTACTTTTAGATGCAGTGGGTACATTTAAGTGAGATGGATCATTTACCATATGGATACTCGATTGCATTCCTATTTTTGAAGGTGACATTTCATTTTCATTTGATTAAAGACTATTGGGTACCTGCATTTTTGACTTGTAGTTTTCATGCATGTTGAGTAGTATCATTTTGGTCACTCATACTACTTCATGTGTCATTTGTATCTTCGAGTTCCCGATGTTTTCCTTTGTTTTCCACCCGATTCAAGTAGTGTCATTGAAGCACTTATGTAGTATAGTCTCCTTGATCTTGACGTTTGTATCTTTGATTTCTAGATGATTTATCTTTGTAATCCATTTGATTCAAGTAGTGTCGTTGGGGGCACACATATAAATTCTTGTCTTCTTGATCCTGATCATCATCTATTTCAATGGAGATTCTTGTTTTGGCATTACAACAATCATTCTTTGATAGTGTTTGCAACTTCTTCATGCTTCAATGGTGTTATTTTGTTTATCCTTTATTCCTATCTTTTGGGACAAATTTTTGTTGGAGGCTTCTTCATCCTTCACTCTTATTTGGAGGCTTCTTTAGTCCTTCACTTGTATTTCTCTCTTTTGGAGAGGAGTTTTCTCCCAAAATATTTTTCTCCTTTTCTCTAGTTGTAGGAGATCTTTTTTTTGTACATGGGTACCTCATCAAATCTTGTTTGTCGGGAGCCATCATGCATTCTTTCTTTTTAGGGTTTTTAGCTACTCCCTAAGTTCATCTTAAGGGGGGGTGTTAGAGTTATCATGCATTATCTAATAATTAATTAATCTTTAATTGATTATTAGTCTATTTTATTCTCATGCACTTAAACTAAATGTAGGATTGATTTATTCAGTTAACTAAGTGCTTTTCTATTAACTGAAGTGAGCACAATTTAGGGTTTTTCTCCTTTATAACACTCAACTCTCATTGTAATTATTGACTTGAGCTTTAATATCTTTTTTATTATCTCTTGCATTCTATAGTTTTTTCTTGTTGAGGAATATTACACATATTGTTTGTAGATCTCTTGCATGGAAGGTGCATTTGTTCATTATTTGATCCTATGGCTCATGGTTTTTGGCTTGTTTCACAATTATAACAAAAACTTCATCTCTAGTAGTAGTTGCTATGGAGGAATGAAAGATTGAGGCCATATATAGGGGTGCAAAATTCTCACAAACTTAGCGATTGAAATTATACTACAATAGATGCAAGAAAGTGCAAGAAAAATATTGTGGAAAAGTGCAATTGGACATATACACCACACAACCAAGGCCCTAGTAGAACGAAAAAAATCATCCCACAAAATGTCCTCTTTATTTATTTTCATCCATATTTTTTCATACCAATAATCATTTGCAAATATTTTAATCATATGCACACATTAACATGATAAGCCCATGGTCAGTAAGGAATCAACCTCTAGTGCCCCAGTGTCTGGAAGATTTGGGAATGGACCTTATGATTCCCCTATTCGGGATGAAATTAATTTAGCCCTGAATAAGCTCAAACCTGAGGACATGGTGAGTACGGCGAAAAAAATTACGGAAGGCCTTTTCACTGTTCTCAAGTGGACCCAGAAGGAAGTTTGTGATTTGAAAGGCCGTAATACTAATCTCAGCAATAGGATCACGGACTTGGAGCAGAAGATTAGCTGGAGTCGTAGAGAGAATGAAGGACAGGAAACTCCCTTACCAAGGAAAAGACAGCAATCACAAGAGGAAAAATTGACTAGTATCGAGTGTAGTATGTCCAAGATTGGCCAAAACATTAGGTCCACTATAGCGAACAATCACAAAATTGCTAGGCATAACACCATTATCATCAATGCGATGGTGGAAAAGCTTGAAAAAAACCAAAAGGGTTCGCTGGTCGTGGATTTGGTTGTGGATAGGGAAGGCAACAGATCTGCTTGTGAAGGGATTTTGACTCGTACCCGAGCTAACATTAAGAGGAAGACCCCGACTTCGTCACATACGGCTCAAATTCTCAAGCAGGGGTTACAAGATATGAAGGATGTTGAAAAGGAGGCTGAGGAGTTACTGAACACCTTGGAGTAGTGCAGTAGTGTTTGTTGTTGGTTTTTTTGGCGGTCCTTTTTTGGGCCCTATTGTCTCGTTGTGTTGTCGTTTCCTTTTTGGGACAGTCGTTTGCTTGTTTGAAATTTTTCTGTTATATTTTGTTGTTTAAACTCTGTGGTTTCAGGTCCCTATAAAACCTATTTTTTCCTTTTCAAAAACATGAGACCCATACAAGCTCTTGTAAAAACAACTATGAGACTAATATCAACTAATATTAAGAAATCATACTAGAAACTACCTATGGGTGACCAAGAGTCACAACTTAGATATCCACTTATTTAGAAATTACCTCCACACTAGAAGCCAAATATGGAAGACCAAGAGTCACAACTTAGATTTGCATAGTAGATATCTCTTTAAGATTTGAACTTGGGTCTCCACAATGAGAACTTGATGATTTAATCAATTAAAATTAAATGCTTGGACTTGCCCAACCCTATTACAAAAGTACTACTAAGAATAAATGAGAGATGATAAATATTGATAAAAAATTGATATATCGAAAATATATTAAAAGTGTGATGTATATATATATATATATATCTAACACATACACACACGCACACACACACACACACACACACACACACACACACATATATATATAACTAACACACACACACACACACACACACACACACACACACACATATGATACACTCTTTAGAGTGGTGTATAGATGACTATTTTTACAAAATATATGTACATATGTTATGATCTAGGACATATATTATATACTATTACATGATACTAATAAATACATATAATTACTTATTTTTGTAAAAGATAAAGAACTAAAATGGAATTTTAGATTTATGCTTCCCTATGACCCTTCACCTTTTCATAGTTAAGATGAAAATTGTAATAAATAATAATAAAAATCTAGTTTACATGCCACTATTTTGCAGTCCACAAAATGTGTTGTCTCGTAGGGGAACAACTCAAGTTGTATAGGGAATGTTCTCTTATAAATACTAAGTGCACATCATTACTAGTTCATGTTTAACTGTATTTAGAATACTTTGTGGAGACAAGTTGTGCCTAAACCTAGCTAGGAAACTTTATCTTGGGTGCAATGCAAGTCATATACATAGGTTGTATATGGTGCGTAACACATCCTATTGTCCTCATAATTGTAATGGTTTCATTTCCCTGTGTGTGTATTTTGGTGAAAGCAACCACAACCTTTCTAGAAAGGCCAGAGCTAGTCGAAGTAGCAGATGTGGTTTTGGCATAGTCCTCAATAGTGTGTTGGATGGGTTTTTTGGGAGGCATCAAAATTATCTTCGTGTAACATCTCCTTCAACCACACTGGGCTTTAGCACAACAAATGAATATGCCAGAACTAGGTAGCTAACTTGTCCTCCTCCTTAGCCGTTGTAAGAGGAGTAGTATTGATTTTATTTACATCCATAGCTAAGAATGTATACATAACATATTAGAAAACACATCTTAACATTATGATCATAAAAAGAAGTTGATTATTCACTAAAAATAGATATATATATTTTTTTGTTAGACTGGAGGAATCAGTTGGGTATCCGTCCCCCTATAAACTGCAGCGCGTCTGGTAAATTTTGTTCACATGACCGGTGGTGTTGGTGTGACATGTCGTCCGGCACCACGGGTTTGGGAGGAGACTAAACCTCGTGACCTGTTGAGCCTGCAATAGGATGCTTTAGCCAATCGAACTACGGGCCCCCAAAACAAATAGATTGGATCATAAGGGAAAGCTTAATTTACGCTCAAGTGAAGGTCTGTTGATTGAAAGTTTTTCCTCAAATGGTTGTAAATCAGATTTCACTGGGGCCTTGTTCCTACTCTCACGTGCTCCTGCTCCCCTGCTCCAATTATCCTAACAGACACCTCAGAATCTCCGCCATTGTCTGCCCTATCCCTGAAGGGACCACTTGCAACTGTCAATCCAATTGTAGCGTCACTATCATGGTGATGAGATCGACCTCTCAAAAGTCGTGAGTATTTTAAAATAGCAGATAACAGTGCCTGAACTAGATTTGCAATAGAAAATATCATCCCGTATCTTCTCTTACCATTGTTCCTAAATCCTACTTTAGTGTTGCCTCAAGTCGTTTCCATAATTCAACCAAATGGATACAAATCTGAAAGCAGCGGCTCAAACTTACAACAACTCTTAATAAACGACCAAAAATTTCACTGTGCAATTGTTAGACAATTCATATAATTTCGGCATTATCTGACAACCAATTTTGAATTCTCAACCCCTTTTGCTAAACTAAGGGCTGCCAAAGGTCAAACAATAGAAATGGATAAAAGAGCTTCAAGTTTGTAGCAAAGACGTTTTGCCCTTTGTGGCAGAGGGTTTCCAGAATAACATTGAACTTCAGTGCTCTGAGTGTGGAAATGGCTTTACAGAAGCTATTACAACTGCTCAGTCCTCTTTTGATGTGCATCAAACTCAAAGGATGGCCAATCACAATGGAGAAAGCAGACGAGGAGATGTAGAAGAAGGTGAAAGCCAGAGGAGAGACCATGTACACGAGAAAATGCTAGAGCAATTATTTAGCGTGATTAGCCAAAATGAGCCCTGCGTAGAGGAGCCTCTCCCACAAATAGCCTGCATAAGAAAGAACAAACCACAACATGCAACCCAAAGAAAAAAGGAAATTTTCTTTGAATGTAAAAAGATATCAAATGTTGGGTGGTGGGCCTAGCTCGATTGGCGAAAGCATCCTGTTGCAGACAAGAGGTCATGAGGTCTAGTCTCCCCACCGTCCCCGTGGTATTGAAGGGCGTGTCACGCAGCGTCACCGGTCACATGAAAAAAGTTAGGGGGGACTGATTCCTGCAGTTTTAAAAAAAAGATATCAAATGTTGCCAACACAGGTTCATGTAGCTACATGTAGGAGGAGGAGCTAAATTCTGAATGTTAACAAACAAAGCATATACAATGTCAGCTTACATAACAGTTGTCCATCCAAACAATATTTGTTATCTAAAATGAGGTGGTGGTTAAGTAAGCATTAAGACCTTCAAATCTTCCAAATTGTCCATTAAATAGCACGCTCAAAACAAGAAATGGTGCACATTTCTCCAACTATTTTGTAGCTTGATTGAAGGGTAGTAGGAAAAAATGATCCATTGTCATAACATCCAATCGAGGCAAACACATTGGATCTTGATATTGTGAAGGGTCCCTCCCTTGGAAGTAAAAAGAATTGGTGTGCAGTCTGTGAGACGTTATTATTGATGCCTTTTAGATGAGTAACATTGATTAGAAGAGAGTTGTATGAGAGACTTAAGATCTGGTACTCACCTATAGGTGTGGAAATGATTGGGAGTAGAAAGTTTTAGATAGGGTTCGCTGATTGCATAACACACTACATTTCGTACTTTACACTAAGGGTAAGGTCTCATGGAGGGGGGCTTCCTTAAAAATCTCAACGTATGCTACTTATATTTTTTAAGAATATTTCAAGGTTCTTGGTCTCATGGATTTAATCTTGCAATTCTGATTAAAATTTTAAGCTCCAAAATTTAAGGAATGAATTGTAGCGCTTTCATAAAAAATAATAAATAAATGAAAATTCTCTCATTTTTATTTTCTAATAAGAATTTTAAATTTTAAATGAGAGACTGGCATAAAAATCTCTTAAGTTGTAAGGGAAATTTCTAGTCCCATCCCCAATTTCACCAGCTGAAATATGCATTCCTAAATGGTAGGGGCTCCTATTTTTTTGAAAAAGATTCCAATTAATCCCATAGCACAATTTTTTTTTCCCATGAGACTTCCTGCTCCATGAAAATAGAAGCCTAGTGTAATGCCCCTCCGCGCTTTGTCCTGACCATGTTGTTGTTTGAGGCTTGGTATGTCCATTTGAGTTAGTTGTTTGATGGAATGTTCTAAGTGTTGATCATGATTGTGCTTGGTTAAGATTGAAAGCATTGAAATTTAATGACCTTGAAATAATTAAAATAAAAGTTTTATAAAGTTGAAGTATTGATTAGATTTAAAATTAAGGCTTAATAAGACAATTTAATGAATAAGTATATTAAAATATGTTAATATGCAAGCATAAGGGAAATAAAGAATTAAATTAATAAATTAATATTAATTTTTCAATTCATTTGGTGTAAAGCTTAAGATATGATTTAAGTTATTAAAAAAATAAAATAAAATAAAATACAAGTTGAGGAAGTTGTGTAGTGAGAAAGTTAAAAGAAATAAATTAATGGATTAATTAGCCTAGGTGGTAGGGATAGTGAAGTAATAAACAATAATATAATAAATAAACAAATTAAATGTCTTGTGGGCGGTTATGAGTGTAATAAGTAGCAAATTTAATGAGATCTTGTGCTATCGGCTGTATGCACCATTATCAAAAAGTGTTAATTAATGGAAGGAAAAATAGAGCGGGGTTACATTTGCATGTTGATTTCCAATTAATAAGGTCGGAAGAGTGGAATCACCACTCATGCAGTGGAGGCCATGTGGTTGCAACGCAATAATGGCATGCAATGCCCTATCGATTAATGCATGTACCGTCCACTTGCCTCAAGGAATCTGGCTTAAACGTCACACACTAAGCGTTGAACGCTTAGTGTGGGCCCCTCCAATCTACAGCCCCGTTTCCCTGTTTCCGTTTCGCTAACTACCAAATGCACCGGCCATACACAATACGTCATGTCATTATCAATTATATCCTGGGTTCGTAGCATTTTTCGGGCTGTTGTAAGGTACCAGTGAACTTTACCTCGCCCCCGAGAATATAAGTTAGTGTATTAACTTATATTGTTTTATTTTACTTTTTATTAGGTAGTTCTATTTTTAATTGCTTAATAAAATATATTGTATAGTTTTATATTATATTGTATATTATATAATGGTTTTTTATTATATGTGTTAAATTGAAACTAAAATTGTTTAATTTAAAATATATTTTTACTAAGTATATTATTTGAAATTAAAATTGTTAAAGTGGTTATTATTAAGTGTATTTATAAATGAATTATATGGTTTGTATTTTTAAGCAAATTAAATATTTATATTTTATAAAATTTATATGTTTTATTTTAATAAAATAAAATTTTAAAAATAATTTAGAGTAATTTGATTAGTTAATGTATTTTATTTTTTATTATTATCTTTTTTAAATTGACAATTCATCTATAACCACCAATTATTTAATCTTTTACTTGTTCTTTATTAGACACCTCTATTTTTAATTGTATAATATAATATATTATATAGATTTATATAATAAAACATATAAATTTTATAAACTATTTTAATTACAAGTTATATTCTTAATAAAAATAAATACTAAATTAAACAATTTTAATTTGAATTTAACACATTATATAAAATTTAACATGCAATGTTTTTAACTTATATTGTTTTACTTCTTCTTTATTAGAAAACTCTATTTTTAATTGTATAATATAATATATTATATAGTTTTATCTTATATTGCATATTATATAATGTGTCCACATCAGTTATATGTGTTAAATTAAAATTAAAATTGTTTAATTTAATAATTGTATAATATAATATATTTTATAATTTTATCTTTAACTTGTATTGTTTTACTTCTTTATTAGGCAGCTCTATTTTTAATTGTATAATATAATATATTATATAGTTTTATCTTATATTGCATATTATATAGTGTGTCCACAATAGTTATATGTGTTAAATTCAAATTAAAATTGTTTAATTTAATAATTGTATAATATAATATATTATATAATTTTATCTTATATTGCATATTATATAATATGTCCACAACAATTGTTAAATTCAAATTAAAATTGTTTAATTTAGTATTTATTTTTATTAAGAATATTACTTGTAATTAAAATATTTTATTAAATTTATATGCTTTATTGTAATAAAATAAAAATTTAAAAATAATTTTGAATAATTTGATTAGTTGATTTTATATATATAATGAATACTACGTTGTTATATTACATATAAATATTATAATATAGTATTTTAAATATTATATTATATATAATATTGTTATAATATAATATAAAATAATATGTTATATTATATATTTTTTTTTATTCAAGGGGTAAGCACTTTTGATGAGAGTTATGAACTGGAATACAACCATTCAACAATACCACCCCAATGGGGTTTCAACCTTGGTGGCAAAAACAACAATGCCACCTATAAACCATCACACCATGCCAAGCTAGATATGTTATATTATATATTATATTATATAATAATATATAAATGTTATAATATATTATATTATAAATATTATACTGTTATATTAGATATAAATATTATAATATAATAGTTTAATATTATATTATACAAATAAGCATAATATAAATTTTGTAATGCATTAAAAAACCCATGTAGAATTATAATATTCAAACTATTATATGTGATGTATTATCACATAATATATTATATTCTTATATATAATATAATAGTTTAAATATATAATATATTAAATTATGTTTGTATTATATATATATTATACATTATACTTAAACTGTAGTATTATATATATAATTATATTATTTATAATATTATAACATACGTTATGATATATTATAAGATAATAATATAATATATAATATAAATCATAATAAAATATATAAATATTATATAATATAATATAATAATATAACATAAAAATATAATATAAAAATATAATATAAAAGTATAATATTATCATTATACTATATCTAGAAAAATCTAGTTTTATCATCTTCTTTTATTGAGGATTAAGCTATCATCAACCTTATAAATCCTATGTATTTAATTACTCATAATATTATTTGCAAATTATTCCTAAGGGATGAGGAACTCCAACACTCCAAAATACTTAGATTAATTTTGATGAAGGATTTTGTGGGGTTTCAAATCTTTGAGGTGGATAGAAAGATGTAACCAAGTAAGGTTCATGATTAAAATTCTCTGTAAAATAATCACCTAGACATTTTAATAGTTTTTAAGCTTTGTGGTTTGGAGATGTCAAAAAAGGCATGAATGTATGGGAAATCCCAATAACCTAAAATCTAGAAAACTTAACACACAAAAGATTTCACAAGGATTCTAGGTGAGGTTTCAAGTACTGAGATTAGGTATTGTACACCTTATATAAAAAAAAATATTATAATATTGTAGATTAAATAAATATTTAGTGTGGTGCATGTAGGAGATGTGTTTAGCCACATTAGAAATTTAAATTAAATAAGATTAAATCATTTGTACAAATAAAGTAAAATAACAATACCAATACTTTCCTTTGAAATAATATAAAATTAAAATTTTCCCTCATATCTTTCTTTTAGCATAGTACTCTATCTTTTCTATAAGAATACATAGGATGAGACAGTTAACAATTATATTGTTAATACCTTGTCTTTTGGTTAAAATTTAGATTTATAATCACATGTTTATGAATATAAATGTTTATTACTATTTTTATGGGATCCCTTTGAAATAAATATTAATATTTTTATTAAATAATTTCAAGTACATTAATTTCATTTTATATTAGTGTGGGTTTGAAGGGTTGATTTTTTTCCCTATATATTATGTTATTTAGTCTTCATATTATTATAAAAATATATTGGAAGGTATGAAGTTCTAGTGCCTTCTTAGAAATTTAATATCTAATAAGATTAAATACTTGGTGACTATAGATCCACTTGTCCATTTATCTATGTGATGAATATCTAAATTTTTGACATTTTATTATTATGGAATGGTGGGTAATAAAAAATATTCAACTAATTTTTAGGAAAAAATTTAAACTCTTCAAAATTTATTTACTTGTTATGTGAGTTATTTAGCATTTATCTATTAATTAGGTTTTCAATTTTACCAAGTAAAGATATATATTTTTACTTTGTATATAGTTGACCAAGCATAAACAAAGATAGTGAAAGATAGATGGGCAATAGCCTAGCACAAACAAAGCACAAAAGAAAAATACAAACCACAACAAAAATTGTTAGCCTTACCATTCAACCTATAATTTATAAATTTCTAGCCCCAAAAAAATTGTTGCTAGATAGTATATATTTTTATTTTTTAAATATGAATAAATTCCTTATACCTTTATTAATACATCTAAAATTGTGTCATTATAATAATCATGTTTTCCAATTTTACCAAGCAAGACTTTTTATTCATTTTCCCTACAATTTGACTAGCAATATAAATGCTTTAACTTAGTGTACACAACATTTTATTGAAATATATTTTATTAAAATTTTATGTTGGTTTCATTCTTAGTTTTGATATTTCCAAAAGAATAATTGTTTAAGACATTCACTATAATAATTAAGTTTAAAAATTTGATCTCAACCCCTTTATATCAATGAATTATGGTTATTTTAAAATAAATGTTAATATAATAATTAACATTTTTTAACTTTATAAAGTAAGAAATTTTATCTCCTATGTTAATGATTTAACTTAGCTTATCTATTTTTATATTTTCCATTCTATTAAATTCAAATATATAAAATAATCTAATAAAAAATTCAAATAAATGATATATTTTTAATATATTATATTATTAATTTAACAACATATTATAATATTATAATATATACACTATATAATACCTATGTAACATATATAATATCTAATATATAATTTTAATATCATTATAATATTATAATATATATACAATATATATGTAACATATATACCATCTAAAATATAATTTAATATATTACAACTAAAGTTATAACAACAAATACAATCCTTAACTTAATCATTTGTTCTTCTTACACAACAGTCCCACCTCATCAATAATTTCATTTCTAACTTTTTAAAACATAACTATTTTATAAATTTTTAACTTCACTGCCCTAGCTCTTGTTTATTAAATGCACCTATCTATATTACATTATTAAAAGCAAAATTTATGTCCATATTTTTATAAAGTAAAAAAATAGTTTACTATTAAGTGAATAAATAACTATATGTTCTTCTCCATTTTTTGACTTGTATATACATAGATATTAATATTTAATATTTAAATACATCTATTATTAATTTTCATTAAATTCATCTACCTATATTATGTTATTAAAAGCAAAATTTATGTCCATATTTTTTATAAAGCAAAAAAATAGTTTACTATTAAGTGAATAAATAATATATGTTCTTCTCCAAAATGTACTTTAACATTGCAAAAGATAAATATTTAATTTACTTTGAAGTAATAGAATATTCTTTACCATGTTGAATATTATAACAATTTTAAAATTATTCAAAACATTTACACCCACTTTTAAGAAAAAAGAAATAGAAAACATTCCATACATATTCATATATTGTACAAAATAGATATATTTCTTGTGAATACAATCATAATATTTAACATTTAGAGGTACATTGGTGGGCCCCACCATATATATATATATATATATATGGTACATTCCATACATATCCATATGTTGTACAAAATAGATATATTTCTTGTGAATACAATCATAATATTTAACATTTTAATAAAAATACTTTAAAATTGAGAATGTTATTATTCTTTAGAGGTACATTGGTGGGCCCCAACATATATATATGGTTTATATTTATAATCTTCATTAATAATAGATTAATAATAAAATAAATTTAATATTCTTTGTATTAAAAAATATATTTAATAAATTTAATTAAAATAGCATTCTTATATTTAGAAATATATGTAAAAGATGTTGATATACTTATAGTTAGAAAAATAAAATTTAAGTTTGTTACTAGTAATAATAAAAGACTATATTCATGACCTGAAAAAAAAGTAAAGAAATTAGATTTTTTTAGTTTTAATTATAAGTTAGACTTTTTTTGCCCCATCTGTCACTATTATGACAACTATTGAATAATATATGCTTTAGGTAATTATTAAAATATTGTTAAGTGAATATTTTATTGGTTGAACGATTAAACTTTTTTCTTTTGCTTGGAATGCTTAGAAACATTATTAAGTGCAGTCTAAGTTAAATTGAACTTATAATAAAATTAAATTATTAAACATAAAAGTTTCTAAAATTTAAAAGAAAAAATTATAAAAGAAATATGTCAAATTATTAAACATAAAAGAAGTTTCTAAAATTAAAAAAATTAACTATAAAAGAAATATTATAAATTTACTATAGGCCACTTGAAGACTGTGTGGGGTAAGCATGGTTCAAATTAGCTTATTCTTTAATCTATGCAAATATTTTAGAATTTTTTTAAAATTGTTTCTATTTATAAATCATTTGAGTGTTTTGTTACTTTAATTTTAATTTTAAATAATATTCCCCTAATTTTAAATAATATTATAGGGATACCCCCTATCTTTCTTCAATTCATAATAGAAGCAATTGAATTAGATAAATGAAAAAAAAATCATACTTCACAATTTTAGGAAGTACATAATTGGAAAAAATGTGAGGATTTATGAGAGTAATTTCAACCATGATGAGGGTATTTTAGGATAGATCCAACATGCTACTAGCTTTCTCACTCTAAATTCTTTTATTAATAATGGATCCATTCTAGGCATAGGCTTCTTGTGCACTTTCTCATACACTATGGAGTAAAACTTCACTTACCATTATAATTTCCCCCTCATACCTATTATAGTCTTCCCAAACAATTTTGAATTCATTAAACACAACTAATTAAAATATAACTATTCTATAACTTTTTGGCAGCTCTTGTTACATAAGAATTTTATCTTTCTTTCAATTTACATAAAGTAAGAATTAAAGTCAAATAAATTAACTACCAATGTATTCAAACTTAGAGTTAAAAAACATAATCTAAGTACTCTTTTATTTACAGACTAACAAATATTTCTTACAATTTTTTAATAACTAACCATAAAAATTTAAAATCTCAATCTAAGATTCTTCTTCACTTAAGAGTTAAATAACACAATTTAAATTTTATTTTATTTATTTATTTATTAATATCATGTTTTTTATGGTTAAAATATGTATTGCATTATTTTTATTGGACAATGTTAAGTGCATTGGTTTTAATATATGTTAGTGGGTTTGATGGCCTAATAATTTATTCCTTTGTATTCATCATATTATAAAATAATATTGTAAAATAAGAGATGCAATGTTTTTTAGAAAATTAATATTTAATAAGATTAAATACTTGGTCGTTATAGATGAATTGTCAATTTAATAAAGATAATAATAAAAAATAAAATACATTAACTAATCAAATTACTCAAAATTATTTTTTAAATTTTATTTTATTAAAATAAAACATATAAATTTTATAAAATATAGATATTTACTTTACATAAAAATACAAACCATATAATTGATTTATAAATACACTTAGTAAAAACCACTTTAACAATTTTAATTACAAATAATATATTTAGTAAAAATAAATATTAAATTAAACAATTTTAGTTTCAATTTAACACATATAACAGAAAAAAATTATTTAATATACAATAAAAAGTAAAATAAAATAATATTTATATTTTTTGTGACCCCCTTATATATAATACAAAAAAATAAATAAATAATATAAGTTAAAACATTAACTTATATAATGGGGGAGGAGGTAAAGTTCACCGGTACCTTATAGCAGCCCGACAAATCCTACGACACATTATATAATGGCTAATGACATGACGTATGGTGGATGGCCGGTGCATTTGGGAGTTAGCGGAACGGAGACAGGAAAACGGGGCTGCAGATTGGAGGGGCCCACACTAAGCGTTCAACGCTTAGTGTGTGACGTTTAAGCCCAGCCAAGGAATTCTGTCAAGAAGAACACGTTCCCCGTCCTTGCATCCTGGGTTTGCATGTTTATGTACGTGGCCTTCTTCGCTGGAAACAGGGGATTTGACTGGAAGAGTGGAGGCAGGGAAAGAAAACAGGGATCTCGATCTGTTTAGGGGGGGGGAAGAGACAAACAAGGAAGGGAGAGTCGTTGTTTTTACTTCCAAGCAATTCGACGGCCACTCGCCAAGTTTCCTTCCCCTTAAAGCAGTAAGTATGGTTTACACATTTTTCAGTCATTTTACTCCTTTATGGGAGAGTAGATGCATGTGTTTAAAGGTTGTAACAATAGATTTCCTTGCTAATGAATTTATTTAACTTAAATCAATTAATTTAAAGGTTGTGGCATCTGACTTCATGCTTGCAAGATCCTATTTTGCACAAGGTTTATGGAGCCTCTTCAACAAATCCATTTTGTGTTCACCCTGGAATATTGGCGTATCATTATTCTACATTTCTTTGAGTTTTTTTTTCTTTCTTTTCCGAGTGGTTCATGGGAATTGTCTTTGCTCCTATGTCTTTCTGCAACTATTGTTTACTAGAGCAATTGCAAACACAACATCTCACAGAATTCCTCTATCCTTTGTACTTTGATAGATGTCTATAACCTATTCCACTGTGCCCATTTCAGCACAAGCAGACAATATGTTGGTAAAGTTTATGGGATTTTCCTTTCAATATGTCTAGACCCCCTTCACCAAATTCGATTGTGCTAACTCTGCAATCATAGCTTTTCTTGAGACCACATTTCTTTGTTAAATTATGTCATCAACCCTCATCCTTTAAACTTACGTAACTGTGTGCGCATTGAACTCAAGCAAGGCTTCCAATGTTAGGATGGGTTTCAGAGTGCTTCATTAATTCGAAGATTTTTGAGGCCTTCCTTGTAAAATCCATTTTTATGCATAATCTGCAATAGTCGCCTTCATCCCTTGGGTAACATATCTCTTCTACAGTGATTAGACAATGGAGGATGTATAAATTCAAATAATGTCCCTGACGCCTCCTGCATCCTGCCACAACAGCCATGCTTGAAAATAGAATGTTGTAGAGGTTTAAATAATCTCTCTGATTTCATTGTCAACCTGTCCCAACCATCGTACTTGAGCATAATAGAAAATTTTAAAGGTTTAAATAACCTTCCTGATTCCATTTATGGCCTGTCTCAGCCATAGCGCTTGAATAAAATAGGAAGTTTAAAAGCTTAAATGATCTCCTTGATTCTGCTGACAATCTATCGCAAATGCAGCACTTGAACATAGAAGAGTGTAAAAGTTTAAATAACACCCCTCATTCTTTTGGCGATCTATCACATATGTCGTACCTAAAATTAGAATGCGTAGAGGTTTAAATAATCTCTCTGACTCCATTGTTAACCTGTCTCAGTCATGACACTTGAACATAATAGGAAGTTTTCAAGTTTAAATAGCCTCCCTGATTCTCTTAGCAGTCCGTCGCTGCTACAGAGTCTAGACGTTGGAGGGTGCATAAATTTATATAATGTCCCTATTACCATTGGCAACCTACCACAGCTGTAGTATTTATACTCTGTAGAGTGTATAAGTTTAAGTAGCCTTCCTGTTTACGTTGACAACCCGTCACAGCAGCAACATTCGAACATAGAAGTCTGTAGAGGTGTAATTTTCCTTCTTGCTTCCATTTGTAACCTCTCACACTTGCTGCCATCTGCGAATAGAATTCAATGCAACTTATAATTTATATGTTATTAGGGAAAGAAAATAGTCGTGTCTAGATTTACCTTTGTCAGGTATAAATATTAGAACACAATTCTTACAATATTAATGCTTCCTTCTGTCATTTGAAAAATTAATATAATGAATTGTTAGGTTGATTATAAAATGCACGAATGTATAGTTAGGAAAATGTCATGCATATAAAAATGCTTTGCCTATAAGTTACTTAATTTTGCTGAAGCTATATCTTTCTATAGATAACAATTAACCACACACCCTACTCATTCTGGTCACCCCAGTTGCTTTTGGCCGGTTGCATGTACTCAAAGGTATTCACTGTTGTTCTTGTACTGAAGGAGTTTCTTTTAGTATCTGTGATTGCTTAACAATAGACAATTTGATTCTTTCTTTCTAACTGATTGCTTTTACTGTGAAACGGTGGGGGTTTTGAAATTATATCTGTATTATGATTGAATTTGTTCTACATTTGGTTATGCTGTAAACAACAGATAGTAACATAGAGTTTCTGGAAATATATATATTTATATGTATACATGCTGTGAAATAAAGTTGGAGTTGTCTTATTAATCCTGTAATAACATAAGTTGCCTGTTATATTGTATTAGTTATATACACATATCCATATATTATGGAAATATATTAATTATGTTGATTGAGCTTAAAAAAAAAATAGATAAGAGAGAAATGCCTAATGTCTGATTTAAGGAGCCCATATTTAAACGTATCTTACAGTCGTATCACATTATCCTGTAAACGCGAAAATCTTATACCATGCATGTGCCTCTTGCTTAAAACGGGAATCTTGGAGTGGTTAGATTAACATGCCCTTTTTCCTTCATAAGAGTAACGGTCATCTTATTAAAATAAATAAACAATTAAAAAAATAAATAAATAACAATCATTCTCTTCTGCCATAAAAGACACGCTGCATTTTTAATACCTAATTAGTGGGGAATAAAACATCATTCCATCGATTCTTCCTTTGCCACAAAATAAAATGAGGGTTCATGTGATTTTAGGTAAAGTTAAGTTCTCAAATAAGGAAAGGTGGGGTAGATAATATTCCACCCCTTTTTAGATAAACTTTTCTCTTTTTACCCCTTTAAGGGAAATCTTAATAGACTAGACACATGTATGAATAGAATAGTCTCATTTATTTATGGTATTTAGATTTTAAAGGAGTATTTTAGAAAGAGTTAATAATTCTAAATGTAAATATTTATGTTCCAATAATTAAAGAAATAATAAAGTAAATAAAAATTATACTTAAGTGGAAAATGACAATTTAATTAAAAATAAGTGAAATTGAATTGCCTAAATATAGTTATTTGAATGATTTGTAGATAAACGATGAATATTGTCATCTAATTATTTATAATTGATTAGAAAAATGTTCAAGTAGTTTAAGAATTTAAAATATTATTACCATAGTTATTTCTTATTATGGATTATTCTCTGGTAATTTGTAAGTGACTATTGTTAGTATTTATAATCTTGATAGTTAAATTTGTAAGGTTATTATGTAAGTTAGTTAAATAGAATATTGTGTTATGGTTGTGTCAAATGTTATTATTTTAAGGAAATAAACAAATTATCTTTTACTATTGGAAAACTTTTTCTCAGTAGTATTAATTGTATGGTACTTCTATATTAACCATCAATCATTGACATTTCTTGTGCTCAAGTTACTATGGCAAGTTGAAAAAGGACATGAAGGTACACATCCTTTGTAAGTTTAGTTATGTGAATCCAAGTATGTTATTTGATCAAACTTCGAAGGAATGTATTTCTAGATTAACTCCTATATATTGTGTTTTCATGTTTCCACCTTCTTAGACAAAATCTTAATATTTTTTGTAGATTCATTAGGTAGTTGGTTATTTAGAATAGATACTATTATAATTACTTGTGAATTAAGGTGGAAAGGACCCAATTAAATAAATTATAAAGAGTTATGTGAAATGTGAAAATAATGCTTCTTCAAATTGTTTGATTGATTGTTTATGTCGAGTAATGTGTTTGAAATAGTGGAATTTGGGTGAACTTGCTTGATTGTCTCCTTGTGATGAAGTATGCATGCAATCATGACATTTGGGGATTGATTTTATTCTTTTGGATGTGGCTATGAGTATTATGAGTTGTATGGAATATTGCAAGAATGATTCAATTATTGGTTCGCTTTAATTTATTGGGTGGATGTTCTAATTGAGTTATGAATTGGTGGTTACTTTTTCCATCGTGGTTGTTATTAGTCAAATTTTTAGTTTGTTGGGTAATTAGAAGTTGGGTATCATGTGAGGAGAAAATGGAGGTCTTCATTGGATGCCCAGTTGGTTATTGTTACGATTTATTTTTGTGATTGAGTTTGATGTTGATTCGATTTGGAATTCAAAGTTGCTATTGATTATTGTGGTTGGTTTCAAATTTGGAATCTTGTTATTGTTGCCACTTCGATGGGGAATAATGTGTTAATGATTTTTAGGCTTCCATAGGCTATAGTAAAACTTGATTTATGTTGATGGTTGGACCATTGTGATTCATTGATCTTATTTGGGGTTTTTGAGCATGTGGGTATTACCTTGTACTATGATGTTGACATGTGATTTGGTGGGTTGTACCTCCTTTGTTCTTGTTTCAGTGATATGGAATGGGTTTGCGAGATGGTTCATGCCTCGCATGTTTTGTGTTATATTCACCTTGATTTCTATGTTAGATAAGGTACACCCCTTGCATGTTTTGGTTTAGGTACCCATAGGGAGAGTGGTTCTTCATGGGGGCTGGTGCACAAAGGGGCTGTTAGGGTAACCCATGGAAGAGTTTCCTTAAAAAGTGATAATTTAATTAATGAACTGGTGGGTTTTGGGTAAATAAACATTAAACAAGATTAATTATGTTCCTCACCCCTACCGTTAGTGCTATCATAGGCTAAGGATGGGATGAGAAGACCTGATTGGTAAGATCACTGCCTTGTCCTCACGAAAGGTAAGTGGTTCCGCATGAGTCACCCTATGGAGCAGTGCCTTGGGATAGGCTACCTAGATAGCCATAGATGGAGGCGGTACCTTGTGATAGGTTGCCTAGATAATCCATGTAAGGCCATGCGATGACACTCTCCTGCAGTACCTGTTTATGTTCCCTTGTTTGGTTGCCTCTGGGAGTGTTGATTTAATTGTTGATGTTGTTGAGGCGATTGGTTCTTGGTGATTGTTGTTGAAGCCTCCAAGTTCTATCTTTTAGTGTTGCACACATGCCTCATGAAAACTTGATTGATGTTAATGAAAGGTGCCCTTGTTATTTATTGTTGGTTGATATGGTAATTTCATTTTAAGGCTTTGGATCCTATTGTTGTTGGCACATCTTTTGATTATTTAGTGTTGAGCTATAAACTTAACATTTGGTTATGTTGGACTTTTCATTATTTTGTGTTGGCTAAGTGATGGAAATGTTGTGGTTTGTTATCTTATGTTGATGATATCCTTGTTGTAGAGTCTGGTTTTCTATTGGTTCGTTTGATTGTTTTGGATTGCCGTATGGGGATCCTTCTTGTCAACTCCTAGCATGGGGGGTGGACTTTCGAGTCCACGTGGTCGGGTGGAATGTGCTATGCACCCCATTGGGTCCCCAATCAAGGATCGAGCTATGCAAATATGTGCCTCTTGTGGTGACTCCATAATTGTACCCAAGTCTGAGCTAGATTTGTTACTTTGTATTCATCATTCTAGTTGTATCATTCTATCTTATTGTATTGTTCCCATTCTTGTTGGGGAACACTTTTGTATCACTATCACCCTTGTACAATGTAAACTTTATTATCATTGTAATGAATGCAATCTTTGACCTTAATTATGATCTTTGATGGATGCTTATCATGCTTGAAATGTATATTGATGCTTGGTACTATTATGAGTTTTTGTTTCACAGTGTGCAATTCTTAATCGTGTTGTATATGTGGAAATATACTCCACAATTGACATAATGAACTATTAATAAATGTTATATGTATCTTTTTCATCTCTCTTGATCAGGGATGGTTGGATGTTATCTTTATGTAATCTTGTTTCATTTGTTATTGTTATGGTATTAGTTTTAGGACTTCGTGATGTCATCTCGTGTACCCCAAAGGACGTAATGGTCATTGTAAAATTGTACAATTGCTTTATATGCAATATATGTTCATGTTTATCTTATGAATCGTTCTTCTTTCAAAAAAAAAATTGTGTGGTAATTTGTTGTTTCTGTTGTCCTTTGGGGTTTGCATGGAGGGGCGTCACACCCAGGCCCCCCATGGGACCATATAGTAAGCACCCATATTAGTTATCAACTAGATATTATAGAAACCTTAATTAGAAAGAGGCAAAATAAAATTAATTTCATTAAGAATGTAACTTCCACTACAAACATAATAGATAAACTCATATTCATGACTCAATTTATTCACTCTCATATGGCTCAAAGAATGTGACAATCCTCATGTGGCCACATGAGCCTATGACATGGTTGTCCTCTACTTAAGGGCTACTTGCCCTTGCTCAATTTTCCTTACACTACACATACTCTAGCCGACCCAATAAAAGATTACCTTATGTATAAATTTAATTATTGCAGACCTATATCCTCAAAAAGTCACTTTTATATGGAATACAAGTCCACTCTTCCATCCTTCATAATCAATTTTATTTTTTCAAACACTTAGAAACATGAGAATATTATAAGTGTTGTTGAGAAAATATGAATTTTATTGCTGACATTAGGAAACATGAGAATCTTAAGAGTGTTGAGAAATTATGAATTTTCATCATTAGCATTAAAAAATATGAGAATCTTAAGAGTGTTGTAGAGAGAATATATACATATGTATTGACTAACACTGATAATTTTAAGAGTGTCGTGGAGAAACTATTAATGTGTATCAATAGAATTTAGAAACATGAGAATTTTAAGGATGTTGTTGAGAAACTATAAATGTGTTTCACTTACACTCAAAAACTTGAGAGCTACTATATTGTAATATAGTATTTGAGAATAAGGGAATTCTTAACTTGAAATATTGACTATCCTTTAATTTTTATATAGGAATCAATGCTTGAAGTTAAAATTTATTTCAAAATTTACTTGTATGTTGATTGTAAGATGATGAGAACAATAATGAAGAAGATTGCAAAGAAACATATGAAGAAGAAGAAGAAATGGTTGAAACAATAAGTGTAGCCATTGCATAATAGGTACATTTGTTCGATATACATCCAAATTTCCAATCATAGAACTAACCTTAGTGATACGAAACAAAACAAATAAAAATAAACATGCGTAAGTTGGCTTTAGCACTATTAAAAAGAAGAAGCACAACTATAGTTTATAAAAAATGTGAGAAAGAGAATATAATTTTCTACTTTCAAATATTCAAAACAAAAACACATATAATCTCTTTTGTACTACATATACAACATTGTAAAAACAATGAGTAAGATAATCCATGAGTTGTGTATGCTTTGCAATAGTCAAACTTGTGCACAAGTTTGCTTTACCACTATTGAAAAGAAGAAGCAAGAACATAGTTTATTAAACATGTGAGAAATAGAATATCATTTTCTATTTTCAAATATTCAAAACAAAAACACATATAAACTCTTTTTCACTCCATATACAACATTGCAAAAACAATGAGTAAGATAATCCATGAATTATGTATACTATGCAACACTCAAACTTGTGCACAATAACAAAAGATTAGACTCATTAAAGTGAAGGATTAGTGTAAATCTAACAAATGTGCCCACCTCAAAAATAGGACTCTATTGTACACACGATTTTTAATCCCCTAATTTTGAAATTAATTGTTTTCTGAGTAAAAAAGTTTGGAACATAGTTTATGCAAAATAACTTATTCTAAACATTTTGACTCACACTAATATAAAATACACTTGGCATAACCATTGCACCTCCTTTCGGTGCAAGTGCTAGTTACCTATTTTTGTAAAAGATAAAGAACTAAAATGGAATTTTAGATTTATGCTTTCATATGACCCTTCACCTTTTCATAGTTAAGATGAAAATTGTGATATATAATAATAAAAATCTAGTTTACATGCCACTATTTTGCACTCCACAAATGGTGTTGTCCCATAGGGGAACAACTCAAGTTGTATGGGGAATGTTCTCTTCTTCTTTTTGACAAAAGTGGGCACATCACAATATTATATTAATATATATAAAATATGTACATAAACTTGGTTTAGAGGGCATACCAGCAAGAAAGAACCTCGAAGAAAACCTATGGTTATAGCCCATTCGATACAAAATATTGATTCAAGTATTACAATCAATTACAAAATTATCCCACATGTAGGGGATGAACAATAGGATTTTTCAAAAAACTAACTACAATACCGCCACCTTAACCCATCTAAGGACCCAATACTTGATTGGTACAAAATGAGGCATAATTTTCAAAATGTATGCATGCAAAAGCCTCTCCCAAAAATGAAACAAATTTTTTTAACTACCTAGCTTATGTTATTCCTCCATTCACTCTGCACAAGTTGAATTTTGATCCTGCACTGCATCTTCCTCATTTTGCTGCTCGGATTTGTTTGGAAGAGGCATCTCCTTTGCAAAAAAAATCATAACCCAAAAAAGGAGCTTCTTCATCTATTTGAGCCACAATTTCCAGTCGAATGGCTGCCTTGGAACCCTGGCACAAAGAAATGGTGCACTCTGCATTTGATAAATCATGAAATTCTCTATGCACAAGAACTATAGACTCAATTTGCATTGGCTGTTTCTTAGCCGAAAAATGTCTTAAGGGAAATTTATGTGCATAATCCCAAAAGAAATAAATGTAAAAGAACTTTTCTTTAATTTCAGTCTCCAGAGATACACAAATTTGCTTGCCATGTTTGTTTAAAGTAGATAATAGGACATAGTCATTGAGAAACTGAAGCCCCAATCTGATAGCCACAAATATTTCTTCAAACCAAGATTTTTCTTTTATATATTCATGAGGGAATAAGCCTCCAATGTATCCATCCCGGAGAACAAATTATATTTTTGCACAAGATACAACAACTCATTCTTATCACATAATTGAGGGTTTACAAATTTTGCTACAATTAGCTCTAACTCCCTCAATGATTGAAGCAAATAAATAACATTTGACAAGAAAATTGAGAGCACTTGAGAAGGGAATAGTAAACATCGAGCTCTCGGTGAATGATTTCTACTCCCAACACTAAGCATATCACATCTTCCTCATGGGTATGTGTAGGATCATGATGGGCCAAAAATTAGAAATATGATGGGTATGTGTAGGGTATGTGGCTAATTACTTTTTTTCCCCAAAATTGATGAAATGAAAAGGGTATTTAAAGGAGATTCTCAGCTTTCCACCAATATAAATTATACTTTACTTTGAGTTTAATAAATAATTATTATTCATTTTCTATTTGAATTACGACTAAAGTCCTGATTGATAGGCTAATTGAAAAACATCTATAGCTTTCAAACGGTATCACATTTTTTGAATCTGAAACATCCATCACATTCTATGCTTCACATTCTATAGGATTTAAAAAAAAAAAATGAATTTCATGAAGTTTTGACCAAGTTAAGGTGGTCAGACATATGAGTTTTTATATTTTTTAAAATTTGTAATAAACAATTCATAAATAATTATTTACTTTGAAAAAAATTACAAAAAAATATGCATCACATCAGGAAATGAGTCCTCTACTTATATCTAAAATATCTAAAAGAATATTATCATTTTATTGTTGTTAGAATGGTTAGACAAACACCTACTTCTTATTTTTCCCTAAAATTTAAGTACTACTTGCATTGAAATTTCAAATTTTCACCAAATAGATTTTAAAAAAAAAACCTAGTAGTTTAGAAACTACATTCAATTTGCTATAGATTCTATTCTTACATATTTTTGAAATAATATAGATAACTTATTCAAATTTTGACGTCAAGTTTCCTAACTCTAATTTTTTTGAAATTTTCACCACTTAAGGGCCTATTTTTTCCATGATGACCCTATACATACCCTCACACATACAATCCATTTGAAAGATGAGGCTCAAATATGCTTGAGAGAGATTATCTTCAAACGGCCTTTCCTAGGATTGAATAGGGCAATTAATTCACAAATTCTAGGGGCGGAGTGCCATGTTTCCACTATATTTTCACTTGCTACTGAATTCAAAATTAGTTACTCACGGAAGATGCTTGAAAGAAACTACTAAAATGAGTGATAAAATACCATTTTTAAGTCCCAAAGGAGCCTTTGCACAATTTTCGATGGTAATAATGGCAATGGTTTCGTATCCATAAATATTGATGAGGGAAATCCTTTAAAATATTACTGATCATGTGAAAAGGATTACCTCTCTTGCAAATATTAATGTGAAGTACCACCACACATGAAAGGTACCATAGGGATACCATCATACAACTCAGAAAACATTCACCAAAGAAGTGGAAAAATTAAATGTAGCCAAAATCTAAACATATAGCCACCAACAATTGCCAAAGGAGTGGTGGATTTAAATGTGACTAACAATTGTATGTATAGCTTGTCCTATCACTTCTTTGGATAGATCGCTCACTAAATATTGGAGCACATGAGGATATCCTCAACATACCAATATGTTTGAATTTGATAGATAAAATCATTCCCATATGTGAAAACTGTATAATAGTGAGAACCAAGGTATAATCATGATAAATAATGCCAAATTTAACAAAGAGACATCAAAAGCTAACTTTCCCTACCAAATTGTACTTCTGTGTGCCAATATGGTTCTCATATCTGTAGATATGAATTGCATCACTCACTTAAGGTGACAACCATCCTGCTCAATCACTTGGGATAAATGTGGAAAGTTGTCAAGCAAGGTTAAGTCAGATGAAGTACTTATTTCTTGCTTTGAACTGCCCATGTTAGCTAGAAAATCTGCTAAATTATTTCCTTCTTTGTAAGTATGAGTTATTATATAATTTTTAAACTTATAAAGAAGATCCCATACTTTTTGAAGGATGTATTTAATACTCCAATTATGTATGCTCTTTTCTTTGGTCAAATTAATTATCAGTAAGGAGTCACCTTCAATATGAAGATTTTCAATACCCATCTCTAGGGCCATTTCCAACCCTAACATTAAAGCTTTAGCTTCAGCTAAATTATTAGTTCCTCTATGAAGATACTTGGATCATAAAACTAAAATTTTACCTTGAGGATTGTGTATGCAGACCCTCGCCCCAGACTCTCCTAGATTGCCTTTCGATGCACCATCAAAATTCAACTTTATAAAATCATTCTAGGGAGCTTTCTATTTTACAATTGACAAATAAATGATCAACATGTTCAAACTCCTCATAACACAAAGGTCACGTAAAAGGATCCACTATTCTTATTTTGGCTAGTCGGTCGCTAGTTAAAATATGTTTCTTCAATGCTAACTATGCGAAACTTCCTGCCTTGTGGAGAATTTTATTATTCCAATAGAATGAAAAGGCCCTTTGGACAATAAGATGGCCTGGTTCCTGATTTAACACCTTACAACCTTGACTTACCATTTAATTTCCATCTTTTGAGGGAGCCCATAATAATTTATCTGGTTTGGAAGAAAGATACACCGTCCTTGTTTCTAAAATATTCTATAGTATTGATGAAAAGCTAAGGAAGAAAAAAATTACCTCATTCTCATTTTTTTTCCAAAACTCAAACATTCATAGTTTGCTCATTCACCTTTTCCTTCTTAATCAATTGGTTCAAACACTCAAATTTGCATTTAGAGTTCCAAATTTCTTAAGGGACCTCCTAGACACCTTAAACATCCTTAATTCAACCCAAAAAAACAAACAAAAAGTCTGCGCCTTCCATATCCCATTAATTCTTTATGACTGTCCTCCAATGCCTAACAAAGACACTATTTGACTACAAAACGCCAACCTTACTCTTCAAGGAACAAATAAATAAATTCTCCACTTAAGAAATCTTAATTAGGTTGATACAAAAAAATATAACTCTTCACAAACCCTCAAAAATGCTGGCCAGTTGTTTGGGTTACACTTCCTTCACAAACTGAGTGCAAAGCTTGTAAGTCTACAAAACGGTTTTTCAAATATTTTCTTCCAAACTATATACAGGAACCTAAATCACTTTACACATTTGAGTACCTTTTAGGCTTTTCAAAAACATATTCTCAATTGGGTAACAGGTCTTTTGTAATACATACTTGAAAATCTACAGATTTAGCCAGAAATTAGGCCTAATTTAGTCTTCCCACAAACAATGCTTATTGATCGTGTTATTACCACCATCAAATTTCCTTAACCAATGCTTGGAGTACATAAATTTGGACTTTCTTATGCTTTAAAAACCATAAAAAATTCCCTTCACAAATATATTTGCATAAGTTTCATAAGCTTTATTCCCTTAACTACCCTGTTTCTAATCTAAGACATAGTTCAAGATAGAAAATGCTTTCTTACTCAATTTTCCCTTAACATTTTGCACCAAGACCTTTAGAACATGAAATTATATCTTCCAATGGATGTCCTCACTGAAAAAAAAAAAAATTCTATGTTTAAAATGTGAGAAACATCATTTTTCATACCTCTGTTTACCCTAAATTAGGGTTTCACCTGTCAGCACCAAATTTTAAATATCTTGCACAAATCTCAACCAATTTACATAAGACAAAAATAAAATGGGAGGTTATTGACCCTGTTATCATTTACAAACCATTAGACATGCACTTGAGCTTGTACAGATCCATACAAGGGCTGGAAACAAAGAATTTATGTAAGAAAATGCATAAAATAGTGCCTTTATTGATTCTATCTTAAAACATCAATCACTGGAACGACCACAAAATGATTAAAAAAGCATTTCTAAAGGAATTTATACAATTTATGATCTGTTTCTAAGCTCCTAACTACCCTCAACTGACCAAAACCTCATTAACCCCCTAATTTCAACTTTTACACATTTTGCAAATTGACATTATTTGTTGACAATTTTACATTTTTTGCCTAATACTCATCAAATGACATTGAAATGACTTCTACAAATGGAAAATGGAATCATCTAAAAAATAGAACCATGGAGGTGAAAAGGTGCTCCCGCACCAAGTATACTACATTGTTGGGTTGATAATGAGGGATGTGAAATTCTCTTCCAGGCTACCTTACCTGAGCTGGGATCTACCAAATGAACATAATTTAACAAATTTTCTCCCCAAATATCATTATCTCTCAAATTTTCCATTATTGGGAGAAGCTCTAGGATGTTCTGTAGAGGAAGATTAGCATTCCAAGAATCCTTCTAGAAGTTCACCCTTTGTCCATTATTTACCTCCCAAGAGATGTATGAACATACTAATTTTCTACAAGAAATTAGGAAATTCCAAATGAATGAACCTTTTGGAGGATCAACAACAGTGAAAATCCTTGCAGGGTCATTGTTATCTAGATACTTTCCTTGCATTATTTGACACCACTTAGCTTGCAGATTCACATACATTTTCTAGGATAATTTTGTTCCAAATGCTTTGTTAAGCTTCGAAAGGTTCATAACACATGCGCCACCTTGTGCTTTCCCTCGAGAGATATTAAATGAACCTTCTTGCTGTCATCCATGTTTCCTTTCCATATGAAGGTTCTGATCAATCTTTCAATTTCAATAATTATTGATTTTGAAGGCTTTAAGACTACAAGATAATAGTTCGGTATTGAGGAGAGCACAACCTTAACTAAAAGGATTCTACAGGCTAAAGAAAGCCATCTAGCTTTCCATGCTGCTATCCTGGATTTAATCCTTTTGTTGGAAAAACAAGGATAGGCAACTAAGAGAGGGGGGGTGAATTAGTTGTCACAGAATAATAAAATTTTCAAACTTTACTTAATTCTTAGATATGATGAATAACCAATTAACCATAAACAAATAACACATTAAAGAGATAGAGAACACCAATATTTTTTATGTGGAAACCCTGTTAAAGGAAAAACCATGGTGGATGCTAGTCCACAAGATTATACCCTGTTAAAAGTATAATAAAATCAATAAAGGGGAATGCACATGCACTTAGGCACACTGCCTATAGCTCACTGCTCAATTATAGAAGGGGCTCACTACCCAACAATACAAAATAGGATTAAAATCTAGAGGGTATGAACTGAGAAAATAGCTTTTGCACAAGCCTGATTACAGTTCCAACTAAGCACATAAAAATCCTTCACAAACTACTTCACACTTTGCTCAATCTTCTTCATACTCTAATCTGCAATCGAATAATATTCGCACATACACACATAAGAGTACACCTAGCATAGGAAGCACCTTTTCCATACACAATTCCAATGAAACAATCACTCTTATATATCCGCTACATGGGATTTCATCAATAACTTAGTCAGCCAAGAAAATAAAACATATTTTCAATGTCGGCCCAAATTTACAAATAAATTTTTAATGCGAATCCACCAAGGTCGGGCACAACATAGTAGAGACCCAAACTAATATCTCCAGCACAAAAATACTTCAATTAATTTCACTTCCAAGATCCACAACACACTACCATCATCATGTCGACCAGGAACATGAAAAACCAAACAAACCAAACATACGCAAGAAAAGATCTTCGACCACGAGCACACCGATCAATGTGGACGTACCACAAAGATAGAGCATGATTTAGAAATATCCAAGAGCACCAAGAAAAAATAGAGAAACATCCCAACAACTGAGATTACTAGAATCACACAAACTTCACTCAAGAACACTGTCAAAGACAATAGAAATATTGTTAGACCACAACATGACCAAATCTATATGCAAACCTCTGAAACTTCTGGTAGATGATCTAGATACACTCAAGAATAAACCCTTTAGTCCAAAACAACTAAACTTCAATGTAAAGAACAAAATGCCTTCATGACCTGCATAGTTCCACTGGGAACGTAGAACATTTACTTTTACAATTTTCTCAATATCTTCGAAATATACACCCTCTAATACACCAAATGCTAATAGTGTTGATATTAATGCCAACCACATATCAATAGCGCATCCATAGCATCCAAAAATTGCCCACTTTGGCATTGATAGAAACACATGATGTGAAAAATACCATCAACCCAAAACACTTTATTTCCCTTTTCTTTTGACTCTTCTCCTCAATTTCTCTTCAACCCTTATAAAGATTTTTCACATTGCACTTCTCCCCCTTTGACATCAATGGAAAAGGTAACCATTACCTTTCCATATACATGCTCTGAACCACATATCTGAACATCTGACTACCCCTATAGCATTCCATGGCATACATCACATTTATCTGGCACCACCCCATCCTGACCAGCCATGTTTAGTCTTAATGAACAAAATTCTTGGCACCACCACTTGCCCCATCATAGATCATCATCCTTTGGTTACCAAAGTCCAAAGTCAACTGTTCCTTTCAGATATCTGAAGATTCTCTTAACATCATTCACATGTGACTCTTTTGGATCAGCCTAAAATCTAGCAACCATACATACAACATTCATAATATTGGTCTATTCTGGGTTAAATAAAGCAATCCATTGATCATTGAACTATATCTAGTTTGATTTGCCTTAGGAGAATCATCATTCTTTGTTAGCTTACATCCGGTCACCATGGGAGTACCAATAGGCTTTGATTCTTCCATCCCAAATTTCTTCAATAGCTCTCTCACATATTTGGACTAAGATATGAATATCCCCTTGTCTAACTAGGTCACTTGCAAGCCGAGAAAGGAACTTCATCTCTCCAATCATACTCATCTCAAGTTCATCCATCATCTCATCAGCAAACTTCATACATAGATTGTCATCTCCTCAAAAAATGATGTCATGAACAAAGACTTCTATAATTGACTCTTTATCATGATCCAATTTGAAATATAAGTTTCTATCAACAATACCTTTAGTGAATCCAAGCTTTAGTAAGTATTTGTCCAATCTAGCATACCAGGCTCTAGGGGCTTGCTTAAGTCCATATAGAGCTTTCTTTAGGCGACAAACCATATCTTCCTTGTTAGTTAGTTGAAATCCATCTGGGTGTTCAATGTATACTTCTTCTCATTCTCCATTCAGAAATGCTGACTTCACATCCATCTGATAGACTTTATAGTCCTTGTATGTAGCATAAGAAAGAAATAATTTAACAGCTTCGATTATGACAAGGGAAAAAGCTTCTTCAAAATCAACACCTTCCATCTGAGAATACCCTTTATATACTTGGGCTTTGTTTTTATTCTCGATGTATTCTCAAATTCCTTTGTCTACTCCCAACTTGTTCTAAAACACCCATTTAGTACCAATCACATTTTTTTCTTTGAGCCTGAGAACCCGTATCCACGTGTCATTCATTTCAATTTTTGTCAGCTCTTCCTTCATAGCTTACATCCAGTGTTCATATTGGGAGGCTTCAGTGACATTTTTAGGTTTAATCTTGGAAATCAAGCAATACTCTTCTGCAATATTTCTTATAGTTTGCACTCCTTTATTCCTATCTCCTATAATTTGGCTTTCAGAATGGTTTAACTTTACATACCTTGGAGTTTTGGAATTTTCTTGAACTTTTGATTCTTCTGATCTTCCTTCTACACTTGCACTTGTCTCTACTTCCTAACTTACCTGATTTTCTAGAACAAATTGAGGTTGCTTTACTAGAACAACTGGAACAACTAGAACATATGGCACAATTTGAAGTTGATTCTATTTCTGAACATTATTCCCTTTGTTTGCGTTGTCCTCATTTGAATCATATCCATATAATCTGGATGATTTGACAAAGTCCTCATCAACTCTTACATTTTCACTCTCAACCATCTTTCTCAGTCTTCTGTTATAGCATTGGTAGGCCTTGCTTTTAGTAGGGTAACCTAAAAATATTTCTTCATCACTTCTTGCATCTTTGAATTGTAGATCATAGCCTTTGCCCACCATCTATCCAACACTCAAAATATTGTGCTTTAGCCCTTCAACATAAAGAACATCATCAGTGTTATCCTTACCACCAAGACAAATAGAACCTCTATCATGAATCACACCAACATTGTTGTCTCCAAATATTACAACACCACCATCATACTTCTCTAGACTTAAAAATTTGTTTTTATCACCAGTCATATGATGTGAGAATCCACTATCAATAACCCACTCATCCTTTTTTTCAACTCAAGTTGCAAGAGATTTCTCATCTTTAGTAGATTTAGTAGGCACAGGACTATTTTCAACGATAGCAATGAAAACCCATTCATCTTCATTTCCATTATCCTTATCAGACTCATCATTAGTCACTCATTCTTTAGCAAAGTAGAATTTCTTTTGGAATCTAGACTTGTTGGGCTTAGATCTAGGAACTCTTTTAGGACATCTTGATGCAAAATGACCTATTTTATTGCATGGAAAACATTTAATAGGTAACACTCCTTCATACTTACCTTTTCCTCTACCTTCTTTCTTTACAATTAGTGATTCCAATTCTTCTACCTCTCTTTCTTTATCTTCAAGCTATTTCAGTTCTTCATCATACTTGGATATCTTTCTAGAGCATTCTCCTGAACCATATATTTGCTTGTTACTTCTGGATACAGTAGCCTTGAATGTTGATTCAATTTTTGGAATAGATTCACCAAATTCACTTAATTAAAAAGAAACAAGCTTACCAACCAACGTGTCTCTTGACATCATTATTATTGATCTGATCTCTCCAATGGTGTGAGCCTGCACTTTGTTGGAGGGAGGAAAGGATCTGAGTATCTTAGCCACAATTTCATCCTCATCCAGAGAACCATTGGAACATGTAATACCCATCACTATTTCATTTACTCTTTGCATAAAAGAAGTGATATTTTCATCTTCACCCATCTTCAAATTCTCATACTTGTCTTTTAAACTTTGTATCTTGGCCATCTTCATTGTGCATTTACTTCATACAAATTTTCTAGCTTCATCCAAATCTCATGAGCTACCTACAGTCCTACCACATTTGCCATCTCCAAGTTTGTCAAAGCACTCACCAAAGCTTCAATAGCCCTGATATTATTTTCAACATCTTTGATCTCATCAACAGTGGAGGGACCATTCTAAGGAATAACATATGGATCTTTTGTAATCTTCCAATAAGCTTCACCAATACACCTTAGGTGACATTGCATCTTGACTTCCCACAATGAGTAGTTATTTCCATCAAATCTTGGACTATCCTTCTTGAATGTTGCAATCTCAGATCACCTCAAGCTTTTAGATTTCTTTATAGGAACCTATTTTGATACCAATTGTTGGAAAAAAAGGAAAAAAAATGAGGGAGGGGGGGGTGAATTAGTTGTCATAGAATAATAAAATTTTAAACTTTACTTAACTTAATTCTCAGATTTGATGAATAACCAATTAACCATAAACAATTAACACATCAAAGAGATAGAGAAAACCAAGATTTTTTTACATGGAAACCCTGTTAGGGGAAAAACCATGGTGGATCTTAGTCCACAAGATAATACCCTATTAAAAGTATAATGAAATCAATAAAAGGGAATGCACATGCATTTAGGCACACTGCCTAGAGCTCACTACTAAATTATAGAAGGGGCTCACTGCCCAACAATATAGAATAGGATTAAAATTTGGAGGGTATGAACTGAGAAAATAGCTTCTGCACAAGCCAGATTATAGTTTCAATTAAGCACAAAAACTCCTTAACAAACTACTTCACACTTCGCTCGATCTTCTTCATACTCTACTTTGCAATCAAATGATATTCACACATACACGCATAAGAGCACACCCAAAACATAAAGAACCTTTTCCACACACTAAACTAATGAAACAATTGCTCTTATATATCCGCTACATGGAATTTCATCAATAACTTAGTCAACAAGGAAAATAAAACATATTTTCAATGTTGGCCCAAATTTACAAATAAATTTTTAATGTGAATCAACCTAGGTCAACCACAACATAGTAGAGACCCGAATTAATATCTCCAACACAAAAAGACTTCAATTAATTTCACTTCAAAGATCCACAACACGCTATCATCATCATGTCGACCAGGAACATGAAAAACCAAACATGCAGAAGAAAAGATCTTCGACCACGAGGACACCGATCAATTTGGATGTACCACAAAGATAGAGCATGATCTAGAAACATCCAAGAGCACCAAGAAACAATAGAGAAACATCTGCAACAATTGAGATCTCCAGAATCACACAAACTTCACTCAGGAACACTAACAGAGACCACATAAATACTATCAGACCACAACATGACCAAATCTATACGCAGACCTCTGAAACTTCCGGTAGATGATCTAGATACACTCAAGAATAAATCCTTTAGTCCATAGTGGCTCAACTTCAATGTAAAGAACAAGACATGTAATACCCCTCCTGTTACTGTTTAGATTTGTTTTTCTATGTTTTGATTTGGTACTTTGATACTGTGATGAGACTGTTATTGTTTGGTTTGTTTAGTAGACCTTGTTGTTTATGCCTACACATTTGAGGACATGGTTATTGATATGATATTGTGGTTGGTGATATTAGTTTGATTTCAGTAACATTGTGATGCATTAATTTAGTAAATTATGTTATGATATGATTTGTTAGTTTAGAAATGATTAATTTATCAGTTATATTATATTGTTTGGATAGATGTGATTAAGGATAGTGTAGCACCACTCGTTCGGAGGTGCCCTACTACGCTGCGATTCCTTCTCACAATACAATGCTTTGATTTTATATATGTATGCACATGTACATGACTTTGTTTGTATGCAGGGATTGTAGGTACATAGTCTCGATTCCACCTGCTTCGGCAGGATAGGGCAAGCACCAATAATCCAATGACATAATGTTGAA
Organism: Sequoia sempervirens; assembly: GCA_007258455.2. Lineage (NCBI taxonomy): Eukaryota > Viridiplantae > Streptophyta > Pinopsida > Cupressales > Cupressaceae > Sequoia > Sequoia sempervirens. The sequence goes on along the minus strand of VDFB02205377.1, from coordinate 9,657 downwards.
ACAAAGATGACTTGGAAGTCATCCCGTCCCATGTTGTCAAACCATCCAGATTGAATGGTATTATGTGTTCTTGTAATTGTCCTTTCTGCAATTATTATTGTGTTCGTGTGAGTGTCTTGTCGTATGTTATTCATGTTGGTATTTTATAAGTTGTGACTGATTCAATTAAATGATGGTAATAATTGTTTAGTATAATGTTAGATTAAATTGTATTTAAATATTTAAAAGTTTTAGTTTAAAAGTCACGTATTTTATTATAGACTAATTAAATATTAAATTGTGTTTTGTTAATTTAATTAAATTATCTTGTTGAAAATAATTATAAAATAAATAAATTAAATAAATCAAACTATGTGCAAAGCAAGTAAAGCTTGCAAAAGCTGATTTAAAACAAAAAGTATTGAAGAATAGAAAAATAAATAAATAAAAGAATGGAAAAAGTTGTGTGAACGAATGAGAATTGAGATTTGACTGAAAAGCTTGCTTTCAAAGATATAATTTCTTTTATTGTGGATTTTTGAGAGCTTTTGGAAGAAATTGGTAATATCTTTTATTTAATTGAAAATTTTGAGGTTTTTTACACAGAGGGTTATTGAGACAAGGGTTGCACAAAATAATGGTTCTCTACTGTTGAGTCTTCTAAAGTTTTATGTTATCATTAGTTCATCTAAGTTCTTGAAAGGGGGTTTTTCAATCTTTTTCTTGTATTATGTTGGAGAGAATTTTTTGAATAAAGTATTGGATTCGAATTCGAGCACGGTATTCTAGAGAGGAGATTTCGAAGCAAGAACGAGAAGCTCTTTGTAAAGGCCATCAGGATCAAACAAGCATCATCAGATTCTTAAATAAGTGCAGGACTCCAGGTTTTATCTACTTCTTCTCCGATCTTCTGATTTAAAGAAAACAGTAAAATAATTAGATTATTTGGTGAAAGAAAAAGGAAACCTTTGAAAAGAGAAATTATTGAATAGTGAATTTATGAAAGAAATTAAATGAGGTGTTTATGAAATTTCTCTATGATTATTCTTTCAATTTGGCTTTGAGAAAGTAATGTTGAGCTTGTGAAAATAAACTATATGTCTTTAAAAACAAAAATTTAGTTTTCCTTTCAAAACCTGTGATTTTGGGTTTTCTGAAAGAAATCCTTCTATATATATTATTATATATATATATATGTAAATGTATTTTTCATTCTGTCTCTTTGTACCTGAGGTTGGAATAATGCCTCCTATAGATAGATATATATATAAACCATATATACATATGTATATATATATATATATATAAATTTCGTATATATATATATATATACATAAATTCATATTCTTGCATTGAAATTTATATAAAATTGTGTTGTTTAAAAGAAAATCGGTAGTGCGGCCGAATTGATTCGGCGTCCGTGCCTGTTAAGGACGAAATTTATATTTTCTTTATAAGATGAAAATTTAAAAAAGAAAATTATAAGGGGCTTTGGGGGGGACGGACTGGCCGTACCCCCCAGTACCCTGGTGTGGCTGGCAGTCTGCTGCACAACAGTCTTGAAGACTGCTATGCGCGGCAGTCTTGACTACCGTGCACAACAGTCCCTAGGACTATTGTGCGCAATCCCTGCAGGGACTGCTGAGCGCAGTCCTTGCAAGGACTGTGACGACAGGCCTTGGCCTACAAGGTTCTTGTTATTTATTTTTTATTTAAATTTAATTTAATTTAATTTAATATGTAGTTAAATTTATATATATATATATATATGTATGTATATGTTTAATTATATATATATATATATGATTAATTATGTTATAGATTATAATGTTTTCTTTTATTTATTCAATGAATATATTGTGAAATTAAATGGAATTTTCTTTTGAAAATAGAAAGTAATGTTATAATTACACTAATTTATTGTTGAATTTTTTTTTATCAAGATAGACCAAATTGAAGATTGTTTTTTAATTTTTCCGTTCTAGATTTATTGTTTTGACTTTTATATCGATGTGGGAACCGTATTGTAAATTGTGAAACCTTAGTCTTTTCAGAGGCATGCTTAATTTTGAATGTTATCCTCATCTTGATTACACTTTTGGAGTTGAAACTTATTGGTTTTATGATGGAAGGGTTGTACAGGTTGTTGAATTTTGTTATGAATTATCGCGAGATGAGTTATGCCTCGCGTGGCTTGGTTTTGAGTTATGTGCTTTATCTGTTGAGTACAACCCTTGCCTAGATTTTTTTTATGTTAGGGGTCTTAGGGAGAGTGGCTCTTCATGGGGGCTGGCGCCTCAGTTGGAGGAAGGGCCAGGAGATCCCATGAGAGCTATGCGATGACACTCTCCACTAAACACCCATTTTCCTTGTTCTTGTTGCCTCTGGAATTGTGTATTGAATTATTGTTTCAGATTTATATGGAATCATGTTCTATTTATTGTTTCAAATTTATTTGGAATTGTATTTTGAATGTTGTATCAGTTCTTCTAGAAATGTCTTTTGGATGTTGTATTAGTTCTTCTGGTTTTGTACTCTTATTGTTGATTCAGATTCTTGTGAAAATGATTTATGAATGTTCCTTGGTGACTTGTTTAATTGTTAGTGCTTGGGTTAATTGTGATGAGTTTCATAGCTTTATTTTATTATGTTGACTCGTGAATGTTGTTGGTTATGTCATTGTAATCTCTGAGTTTGTATTTGAGTTTTTACTTTGTTGTTCTCTTGGAGTCAGTTTTGACATTCATGGTCGGGATCTCTTCCTTGTCACCTCTGAGCACGGGGGGTGAGTTATTCATAATTCACATGGTTGGGTGGAACGTGCTCTGCACCCATTGGGTTCCCCATCAGTATTCTTTGTTTGCAGCATTCCTTTAGTTGGAGTTTGTTCCAGTGGATCATTTGTAATCCAAATATTATTGTACTTTGTATCATCCCACATGTATGGGAAATGTATTGTGACTCATTATTGAGAGCATGTAATCTTATGTTTATACAATGATGTAATAGTTAGGATCCTTTGTAACATTATTGGATGAGATTCTATATGATTGTAATATGGGATGTAGTGATACTTTCACTCTTGGTTTATGGATGTACTTTTATTAATGATTATTGCATTATAAATTGGTCAAGTTGTTTAATAATTATCTTTTACTTTTGTTTTAGTTGTGTTGCGATGTGACCTCGCGTACCCAGAGAATGTAGCACTTAGTTGTTAATGTGCAATGTAAATGTAATTAATGTTCAGATGCATGTTTACTTTATGTTATTTTTTAAAAAAAAAATGTTTGCAATGTTTGTTCTCTAGGGTTTGCACGGCGGGCGTTACAAGACGCCTTCATGACCTGCACAGTTCCACTGGGAACCTAGAACACTTACTTTTACAATTTTCTCAATATTTTCGACATATACAACCTCTAATACACCAAATGCTAATAGTGTTGACATCAATGACAACCACATATTAGAAGAACATCCATAGAATCCAACACCTTTCCATTACCTTTTCCCAATAAGTAGCTTTATTTGGGCCTACAAAAAAGGTATCCCTAGGTATGAGCATGGTAAGGTTCCTTTTTGAAACCCTAGTATATTGAGATTTTTTTTCTCATTCGCCTCACTTGTATTAAGAATGCAAATTTTAGATTTTGAGGCATTAATCTGCTGTCTTGATGCTGAAGAATATTTATTTAAAACATCCTTAATTTTATTAGCTTCCTCTAGATTTGCAACCCCGAATAAATTTGTATCATTTGCAAATAGGGAATGAGTAACTGCCATATCTATATTCTGTATTTGGATTCCTTTCTATAAGTCGAAAGACTTCATTTTAATGATACATCTACTTAGATCCTCTACCATAATGATGGACAAGAAGAGAAACATAGGGTCACCTTGCCTTAAACCTTGAGAGGCACTGAAAAAACCTATTGGTGAACCATTGAGAATCATTGAGAGTTTGGCTCCTGGTAGGTATGTAATAATCCATCGACATCATTTTGCTAAAAAACCAAATTTAAACATTACTTTCCTCAAGAAACTCCAATTGACCTTATCATATGCCTTTATCATGTCCAATTTGACAATGATAGAGGGGACTTTCTTAACTATTATTGAATGCAGAGTCTCATGGGCCACAATTGCTCCTTCATATGTTTCATTCCCCAGAACAAAACCCCCCTATTCTTGTGAAATTATCCTTTGAATGATAGGTTGTAGCCTCAAATATATTGCCTTTGAAAAAATCTTATATATTGTGTTACACAAAGAAATAGGCCTATAATTTGCGAATGAGGAAGGGTTGCTAACTTTAGGAAGGATAACAACATTAGTTACATTAAACTGCTTGAGAAAATTTGTAGTTATACGTGATTCTTCTAATGCCTGTAAGAGATCATAGCACATAATTTCCCAACAATTCTAGAAAATAAGAGTAGTAAAGCCATTAAGCCCTGGTGCTTTGTCAGGAGGCAAAGAAAAAACTACCATTTTAAGCTCCTCAATTGTAAATGGCTTCAATAATTCTTCATTTTCCTTTACAGATATGAGTGTCTGGATTGCTTGTAGTAATTCTTCCTCATCATGTTCATTTTGTTGATTTCTATCATTTGGGGCAGTTAAAAAATCCAAGAAAAATCATTCTTTCTTGATGTCTTCTTCTTTTGTGATCCAACTGCCCATTGGAATCTCTTTGACCACTTGGACCACCTTAGATGATCTTTAAATCTGAGTAGAGGCATGTAAATACTTAGTGTTTCTGTCACCTTCTCTTAACCATAATTCCCACAATTTCTTCCTCCAATAGGGTTCTTCTCTAACACTTTTCTCTTCCCACTCTGCTTGTAATTTCTTTTATTTATCATACAACAAGTCATCCATAACTTGTATAATTTTTGTATGGATTTCTTTTAGTTCTTCATGAATTAGAAACTTTTGTTGAAAGATATTCTTGAATATCTCCTTGTTCCATTTTTGGATTTGTTGTTTAACATGTAGCAATTTTTTCCATCAACAAAACATCATCGTCCCAGGTTCAAAAGGAGGAGACATCCACCATTGATGAATCATCTCCACAAAGTTAGGGTGTCTAATCCACATGCTCTAAAAATTAAATGATGATTTAAAAGGAGATGAGATATTTGCAATGGAAAGAGATATTGGATAATGATCAGAATTAGGAAAAGGCAATATCTCAAAGGCAAGTTGATAGAACAGATTAAGCCAATTTGGAGATAGAAGAAATTGATCTAGTCTTACTACTATTTGAAGAAATCCTTTTCTTCAATTTGTCTAGTGAACTTACCATTACCTAGAAAAATATCCTACAAAGTTTTTGTATTAATGAAAGATCTAAAATTAGTCATGACTTTAGTAGGCAGGCTTATACCTTCAACCTTATCTTGAAGAGATGGAATGGTATTGAAATCTTCGGCTAGGATGAATTTTGCATCTCCTAGTGTCGTGATAACTTTAGATAACTGATCCCAGAGGCCTTTCTTATCACCTGTAGGCATGGGACCATAAATTTTTAATAGCCAAAATTTGGTATCAAATTTCATTACTTCGAACAGTTTCCAATTATTTCCATTTTGATGGAGAACCATACAAACTTGTTTTGGATTCCATAATGCTGCTAAATCCCCTGAAGCCCCTTATGTAGGGGAATGAATAGATTGCCACATATGCCAATTTTTAATTGTCAATTTGTATATATCATCTGAGATTTTGGTTTCTTGGAGAAGGACTATATTAACACCACATCCGTCAATTTGACATTTGATGCATGTGTGTTTTTTGGGGGCATTAACACCCCTAACATTCCATGAAAGGATCTTCATTGTACCCGAGGAGAGCAACATCCTCTCCTCATACACTTATTTGGTGGAGATATCAAAGAGTCATGTAGCCTAGCTTGATACCCTACATCTATTTCCTCTTGCATTTTTATAGCCTTAGACTTACGGCCTCTTTTACTTGGAGACTTCTTTGTAGAGGGCTGATAAGGAGTCTAGGAGATGGAAAGAGTCTGTGTACAGTCAAATTCTGAAGAATTTTGAAATTCTTCCCCTTCAATTTCTCCCTCCTCATGTACTTGTGGCTCATTAAGAATCTATGACTACAATTGATTTTAGGGAACCTCAAAAGGTTCCTAAGTGTTGAGAGTATTTTGATTATCACCAATAATTTTCTCTTTGGAATTATTACTATCCCAATCCCAAAAGGATCCTTCTCGAAAAAAATCATCCACTATTTCCTAAACAATTTATGAACCCACTATAACCAGAAACCTTTCTACCAACAACTCTAGATCTACATCATCAAGTTTGGTTTCCTTTGGATATTGTAGCAAACCCTGTGTTCCACCCTGCACTTTAGCTAGAGAATTAGTTAAAAGAGGAGTATGGAGAATGTTCTCTTATAAATACTAACGACACATCATTACTAAGTATTGTAGTACTTCATGTTGTCAAAAAATTTAGTGATTTAATTTTTAGTTATTCTACTAAAATTGTTGATATATTTTTACATTAAAGTTTGTTTTGCGATTTTTTGAAAGGTCTACATATATTTTTTAATATATAGATTATTTAAATATTATCATTGTACATTTCTCATAGGATTTTAAAGGGGAATTTTTTTACAAATATAGGAGGGATTCAAGTCTAGCATATTGTCTATAATTGATTTGCCTACATGTGAGAAATACAATATCATTTTCTATTTTCAAATATTCAAAACAAAAACACTTATAAACTCTTTTGCACTCCATATACAACATTGCAAAAACAATGAGTAAGATGATCCATGAGTTATGTATGCTATGCAACACTCAAACTTGTTCACAGTAACAAAAGACTAAACTCATTAAAGTGAAGGATTAGTGTAACTCTAACAAATGTGCACACCTCAAAAATAGGAGTCTACTGTACATGATTTTCAATCCCCTGGTTTTGAAATTAATTCTTTTCTGAGTAAAAAAGTTTGGAACATACTTTATGCAAGATAGTATTCTAAACATTTTGACTCACACTAATATAAAATACAATCGGTGTAACCATTGCACATCCTTTCGGTGCAAGTCCTAGTTACATATTTTTATAAAAGATAAAGAACTAAAATGATATTTTAGATTTATGTTTCCCTATGACCCTTCACCTTTTCATAGTCAAGATGAAAATTGTGATATATAATATAATAAAAATCTAGTTTACATGCCACTATTTTTCACTCCACAAAAGGTGTTGTCCCGTAGGGGAACAATTCAAGTTAAAAAGGGAATTTTTTATGATAAATACTAAGGACACATCATTACTAAGTATTAAAGTACTTCATGTTGTCAAAAAATTTAGTGATTTGATTTTTAATTATTCCTTTAAAAGTGTTTATATATTTTTACATTAAAGTTTGTTTTGCAATTGTTTGAAAGGTTTACATATATTTTTTAATATATAAAATTATTTAAATATCACCATTGTACATTTCTCATAGGATTTTAAATGGGACTTTTTCACAAATATAGTAGGGATTCAAGTCTAGCATATTGTCTATAATTGATTTTCCTTGACAAAATGATAATAGTTTGTTCATTACAAATAACTTCATAGTATTATATTTATTATAGTTTTTAACAAATTGAATGTACATTGAGATACATCATTTATAATATTGTTAAGCACCACAAGTAGGGACTAATCAAAGTAATACATACAAAAATAAAATCAAATACAATAATTGTTGTGAAACATTTCAATGATATTAAACATTGTTTTGATTACATAGATAGTAAATTCAACAATTTATTTAAAGATATCATGAAAGAAGGATCTCATATATATTTAGCCAATAGGCTATATATTGTAGGAGCATTTTTCTAGAAACCTATCTCACACCAGCAAACTACAAAAAATTCCCACAAAACTAGTAATGGTTTCAATGAAATGTGAAATTGAAGTCGTCCAGCGAAGTGAGCTTTAATTTGTGTAGGTGACTTGCAATCTCCCTCAAATATGCATTTAATCCACCCCCTACAATCATAATTCTCCACCACCTGCAATTGGATTTCTCCATCGCCTATGATCTGATTTGAACTTATCTCTGCCTCTCATCACCCACTGAAGAGTAGATATTATGAGAAATAATTGATTCATTGTGCATCACTCATAGTTTCACTCCAAGACTATATATGATGCATTGATTCACCATTCAGGAGTAGATGTGATAGGAATCAATCAATCATTTGTGCATTATTCAGTGCTTCCCACCAAGATGGGATTTGATGTATTTCTTAACCACAAAGGACCAGATGTGAAGGAAAGTATAGCCAGCCTCATCTTTCGTAATCTCTTGAAAACAAAGGATTCAAGGTTTTTTTCAACAAGAACTAAATCTAACCTAGGGAAAACGTGCCTCAAGCAATAGAAGAAGCCATTCACTAGCCAGCCTCATCTTTCGTAATCTCTTGAAAACAAAGGATTCAAGGTTTTTTTCAACAAGAACTAAATCTAACCTAGGGAAAACGTGCCTCAAGCAATAGAAGAAGCCATTCACTCAGCCTTTGTTCATATTGTCATATTTTCGCCAAATTACGTATAGTTGGTTTGGTCCTTGAAGGAGCTCCACCTCATCCTCAAAACAGGGGCTCCCATCATTCCTGTGTTTTGTGGAATTTAGCCTTATGAGCTTCAAATGAAGAATGAAGAAGGTGTTTATGCTCAAACATTTCAAAAGCACACTGGAAGGTTTGAGACTCATGTATTGAGGAATGGAAGACAACCCTTTCTGATGTTTCCTTCATCAAGGGCTATATTTTTTAGGGGTAACAAAAATCCTTTTACTTGTTCTCTTTCTTTGTTTTCATGTATTTTCTCATTCTTGGTTACTTAATGGACATTAATATTAAATGGAATTTGAATATATGAAATAATATTAGAGGAGATTAATCCTAAATTATTTTCCCCAATTTTAAACCTAGTAAGATGCACTGTAATTTCAACCAAGTCGAATCTATAGAGGGAGACATCCTTACTTGACATACCCATCGCTTGGTGAATTTCCTCTTTTGTAATCTGTGGCTAGCTTTCTCCAATAAGCTATTGACTGTAGACAATGAAATTGATGATAGCAGTGCGGAGAGTAGTGTTGCTTTTGTAAGTGACAGCCTTCAAGAATGGAAGTATACCTGCATGTTCCTTCATGTTGGATTGCTACATCTTTCCCTCCTACTTCTCACCCATTTTTATGTAATTCCTTAACCACTATACTATAGGTGTAGATGCATCATTTAGGAGCTTCATTAATAGGTGATATAATACATGAATATGGCTATGCAAGGCACATGTGAGGTGATAGTTTTGCTACTTCCACGTATCAACCATTCTAAAATAAATGGTAGGGAAGGGGTAACATTTAGAATAGTAGACATTTCCACCATTGATATGGTGGCACAAATTGAGGTACATGTTAGTTATTATAAAATATTGGTGACAATATTTTTTAATTTAATGTGTTTATTATCATTTATTTAATATTTATTGAATTGTTTTACTTTTTCAAAATATGTTAATTATTTAATCTTATTTCATAATTATTTCATTGTATTTTCAAATATTGGGATATGACTAGTTATTTCTAAGTTTTAATGTTTATAGTTATGATATGAGTTTTTTTGTTCTATTT